>JAUYWI010059257.1:0-16204 GCA_034780595.1 Parotoplana pacifica | reverse complement strand
CTGTATTAATACAAAACCACTGAACTTTGCCAACCATAAGCAAAGTAATTACAAAGCAGCGATAACAAATTCTGCCTATCCATCTTATGCGTCATCACTTACGACTCTATCTAGCCTCTGAAAAGTAAGGTAGGTATAATTGAAATCTGAACGTAATATTCAATTTGTGTGAATGACCAACTATACCTAGTACTTTCCTAGATTTAACATGGCAGCCTCTAATTCTATCCTGTTATAATATTTTTATAACCATGTTTAACACACAACATTTAAAAAAAATATTGTTTAATTTCGAACTGTCATTTCTAAGTAGTACCGGCAAGACAAAATACAATTGTGAATTTTCGATATAAAAAGATCCGCCATAAAATGGCCAAGTTTGCAGTTTTGATAATAAGACGCTAAAGACAGATGAATATTGATAATAATGACTATCTTTGCCTCTCTCTTGAAAGTCCCGATTAGGTCGTAGTCGTATATCATTGAAATAGCCTTAGGAGTAGCCGTCATGACTCATGAATTAGAAAGATATCGCTAAAATATCTGTACTCTTTTGTTGCATACTTGCCAGTAGTATTGTATTTTATCATAATTTTTATTTAAATAACATTAATAAAATTCAATACTACTTGCAAGTAATATGGTGTACATAATATTTAATTTATTTTTACTAAATGACGCAGACTTTTCACCTGGTGATTAGCGCATTGGACTAGCAATCCAAAGGTTGTGGATTCAAATTCCGCTGTGTCGAGTAGTAATAGTTCAGCCCTCCGGAGGGAGGTAATATTTGGATATTGTGAGGATAAATTTGGTTTTCAGGCTTCATCTCTATGGTTCCAATATTCTTAAAGCTGTTTATTTATTTATCACTGATGTGAAATAGCCTATTGTTGTTTAACGTCAAAACGAGATGCCATTTCAAACAATATCTTCTCTTTTAATTTCCGCTTGTATGCTTTTGTACCTGGCACGCTATTTTTAGCAACATTTGTTGTACAAATAGAAATTTATTATCACAAAACATGCCTGCTTGCTTATTTTATTCGGTGAAAGGGACAAAAAACTGTCTGGAAATCGGTGGAAATGAAACAAGACGCAACCGTGTGAAACGGAGATATTTGGGACAATTATTTTTAATTTTTACCACAAAAAAAGATGATGATGGCGTAACTTTCATCACTAAAATCAAAAGTCTAGTCGACCTTCTTTGACAGTGTGAGTGCCCCGTACTAAAAAAACAGGCTTCCAATACTTTTCTTCTGAAAATCTTCAACTTTTTCTCTTTTTGTGCAAAATTTGCAAATTTTCTTTACTTCTATGCTTTGATATGAAATATACGAACATTTGATATTGCTCTGGCTGTGATTATGCCCAGCTGATGAGGCCCAACAAGGCCCAAACAGCTGTCCTGGGCTATCATTTGCGAGTAGTATGAATAAGTAGTATATTTTTATCAAAGTATTCTTGTTTTTATTATTATTGCTCTTAAATGCATGTCTCAGACGGGTGTTACGATCCTATTCATGGTATCACAATCTGATGTCTCGAAGATTATGAAGCGGGATGCCGACATCGTGTCATTGTCTTCAGTGTGAAGCGCCCCCAGGACGTCCAAGAGTGACATCAGAGGGGACCGATCGTCGTATTGTCAATTTGGCGAATTAGGTGCCAGTATCAAGAAACTGCTTCCTGGGGTTCTCGATTACATGGTTCCTGGACACGGCTTACGAGGGGCTGCCTGCACTTTTTAGCAAAAGGTACAACAACTGGACCGATCCAAACGGTGGAACAAGGTGCCGTTCTCTGAAGAGAGCATGTTCCGCCGAGAGATTCTCGAACATGACCAAATGTCACGGTGATTTGCTGCGCTGCCCGGCGATTCTGCCCCGTGCCATAGAGCCGCCCAGGTAGCGGACGGACCGCGATATTGAATTGGCCGGCCCCCCGGAAACAGTCCGGATCTGAATCCAATTGAGAATTTTTGTGGGGGTGCTCGTGAAAAAGAAGGTGGCACAGAAGTGACGCCCCCAGAGCTGTGTAAAAGCTTGGTCGACTCCATGCCACAACCAATCGCTAGAGTGATAGCAAATAAAGGACATCCCACCAAATACTTTGTGATTACTCAAATGCTTTTACCAATAAATTTGTATCATTTTTCTCTTAATAATACACAATTTCTCTATTTTTCCAAAACTTTTTATTATTACTCTTAAACACATTAATTGGCCAGGACCTGCTTTGACAGCGTGAGAGCCCTTTTTAATAAAAAAAACAGGCTTCCAAGTACTTTTTTTGTCAATAGCTTCTTCTTTTTCTCTTCTTATGCAAAATTGGCAAACTTTCTTCACTTCTAGGCTTTGATATGAAATATACGAACATTTTATATTACTTAGGCAATGATTATGCCTAGTTGATGAGGCCCAACAAGGCCGAAACAGCTGTCTTGGGCTATCATTTGTGAGTAATATAGATAAGTAGTATATTTTTAACAAAGTATACCTTTTTTATTATTAAGTACTTACTCATAAACACATTAATCTCATCATCAAATATAAACAGAGTACCTAAGCAGTAAAAGGGTCATTTCAAAAGTTTGTTCACTTCAGTCAAAGTACCAATTGATTAATGGTTTGACAAAATTGATGCACAATGGATTGGTAGTCATGTGAACCATGTGTCTACAGCAGGCAGTTTAACATGTTTGTATTTAGCTATTACCTTGTATCTGATTGCAATATGGAAGTGAGACTGAAGAACAGTATTATGCTTTCATCAAAATCCAATTTCTACATTGGAAACAAACAACAGAAATTCATACAAGCATGGTAGAGGCTTGCAGTGATGCAGCTTTAAGATTACATTCCATACAGAAGTGGATAAAGTTTTAGATGAAAGTACCAGCATTCTGGATGTCCTAGTACATCCACAGATCCTGCTTATGTTGAACAGCTGCTTCAGAATGATAGGTATCTCCACAAGTGTATTCCAAATTCTTACTGATGCACTAGGAATGAGAAAAGTGGAAGTTCACTGTGTATCCCAACACTTAAGTCCAGAAGTAACAGAGTCATGATTGCCAGACAGTTGCTGTATCAATACAGAAATGATGACACTTTTTTAGACAGAATCATTTCCATAGATGAGACATGGGTGTGATCCTATGAACTTGAGTTAGAGGCTATCTTCAGAGTGGTGATGTCCAAACTCACCATGGCCAGTGAACTTGCATCAGAGATCTTCCAGGGTCAAACTGATGCTGATTGCAGCTTATGATAGTAGAGGCATTGTTCTGTCTGACTTTGTGTCACCAGACCACACATTAATGCATACTATTACTGCCACTATTTCACTCATGATTTCAAGCCTGCACTTAGATGGAAGTAATTAGATCTGCAGTATCCACTCATTCTGCATGACTATGACACTCATATTACAAATTGCTAGAATTGGTGCCCAACATATTGTACTGAATGTAGAATTAACCTGCAGTATCAAAATATTATAAAGATTTTCCAAATTTGGTGACCAATGCACAGCCCCAATATGGCTACCAACTGTAGAAATTTTATTATTACTTGGGCATTAAGAGTTGCAGTAGAATTGGTGCCCAATGTTGGGTGCCAATTGTAGACATTTCTAATAATGCTTTGGTACAAAGATTAATGTAGTTATTGGGGCACCACATGGGTACTAAAAGTAGCAAATTTTAATATTGTTTTGATACTGAGATTAATTCTATAATTGGTGTCATATGTTGAGCACCAACTGTAGCAATAATTAATCATGTTTTGATGCTAAGATTTATGCTTAGATTGGTGGTTAATATCAAACACCAATTGTAGCAAATTTTGATACTACAGTGACATTTCATATGAAAATCCTTGTATCAAGAATGACTCTTGACATAAGTATAGTGTAAATCATTATGTGGAGAGAGTCTCAATACAATAAAATTATCTATGTGGTGAAAGTGATAAACTTATAATTGTCAGTCAAAATAAATGTAAAATATTATATTAATTTACATTTTATATTCATTAAATTTGTTAAGTTTTTATTAATGAAACAAATATTTAGGTCTATGGTGCCTAGTTAGGGTCTTGGTAGCCTTAGAATTAGCCATTTGCTGAATTTAAACAAATACTAAATAGATCAAATTTTATGAGTTGATTATCCATAGAATAAATGAAGAAACTTTAAAATATTATTGAAAAACATTGGCTGAAATTGCTGTTGTATACAGACCTTGAAATACTAGTTTTATAGAATACACTAAAGTGCATAGGCTTTGTCCAGTCAATATATATTTTTATCATTTTAAAATAAGTAAAATGTATTCATTTGATTTATTCACTATCATATTATTAACAAAGCCTATAGGATTTAGATCAGGGGATCTGGAGGGCCATGGAAGAACAGGGACACCATGGTTCATTAGAAATTCTTGAACTGGATTTGAATTGTGAGCTGGGGCAGTGTCCAGGGCAGTTGAGGATGATTTTCTTCATCTCAGAAACATGTAAGGATTTCAATGTAAGTTCCTCAATTTACATTTTGCTGCAAAAATTGGAGGGTTGCTTTGCCATCATACCAAATGGCTCCCCAGACATGTATGGAACTACCACCAGCTTGGGATTTGTGCTTGATTAAATTATCCCTCCAACATTCATTACACTGCCTCCAGACAAGTTGTCTTCCATCATTGGCAAACAAGTGGAATCTTGATTTGTCTGATCAAACAATCTTCTGGAATCTTTAAGGCTACCAGATCACTCTGTTTTAACACTACTAAAAGCATGCAACTCAATTAGCTGGAGTAAGAAATGGCTTTAAAGGACAGTGGTACTTCTTAAGTCTTCTGAAGTGTCTATCTGGAAACATTCATTCTCTCACCAAATGAATGGCAAGACTAAGAGTAATACTGGCTGGAGTACTAGAAGAATATCAGTCAATATTGGCTTAATGAACCAAACAATGATTTGCTCTATTAGTTTTGGTTGTCTTCAGGACTGACATATGGAGGTTTTATTTTACCAACAGTACCTGTAGCTTGAAATGTCCTAAAAACCAACGTCAGTAGTGTTATGGAAACACCAAGTTCTTGTGAGACTCTAGTCTTGACAATGATTGCCCATATTCTATCATGACTAAAACACAATTTCCCTTCTAACAAACTTATAACACTGCACAAATCAACTTGTAAATAAGTACTCAGTGATTACTGCTCTAACCATTGAATTGAACTATCAATGGCACAAACAACTTGCAGATGAACACTGAAGTGATTACTGATCACTACTGAAGCTGATTATGGCTAGGATATTAAGCTTAACTTTAAAACTAAACATTCGTTTCTTAATTAAATTTATCATTGAAGCTGGACAAAGCCTATGCACTGTCTTTAGAGTATGTTTTTAAAATTTTTATACTATTTTCGCATATTTAAAAAATATCTGGAGTGTATAGTTTATTTGAATATTAAATGTCAACTAATAAATCATATTCTAACATATGTAATGAACTAACTTCCACGGTAATAATCTTCTATTTAGAAACGCTCTTTAAAGATGTCTAAAAATTCTTATTTATGACCATCAAAGTCTAACATTGTTTTAAAATACTAAGGCAACTTATTTCATATACTGTAGATAATATATTTACTTCAGTATAAGAAATGAAGAATTTTTTTGTTATGTTTAAACTTTAGTTTACTGTTCACAACGTTGTCTATTGAGCAAGGTACATTTGGGCTTAACTCAGCAACCGTAGAACTGCTGCCACAAAAAATATAGGACACTTTTTAAAGTCAGTCATATGATCAGTTACAACATCAAATTATTTTTTATAAAATTTTACGACATGAATTAAGATGCATTTTTTCTATAAAAAATAAAAAAACGATCAATCGTATGTAAATGTCGCATGACAACAATTTTATAAATATATATTAGTCAAATGTTATTTTTGCCATAAAACATAAGTAGGTATGAATGAGATGATACAATATTAGAGTGTACAGAAGTTGTTGCACTACCTGTTGATTACTGAATTTTATATTTTGAACAAAAAATGTGGTTTATACGTATAGGCAACTTTCTTTGGGTAACCACAAGGATGATATTTAGTAAAAAAAGTATATCATAATACGGGAACATTCTTAAAGAGCACTGTTATAGGTCCATATTAACGTTCCTAAGGAGAATTTTAAAAAACTTAACCAGGATTGTTGGTTCAATTGTTTGTATCCCCGCAAAAAGTAAAACGTTCGGAATGATCGCCAAAGATGTCATATAATTCACTTTCTGTTTTTGCTTGTCTACCTACCTACCTATTTATCTATCATCTTATTTTCTTCCATATGGCAGGTCTATGTCTATGGATTCCCCTTTCTCCACTGTCCCTATTACGTGCCAACAATTCCTTAAAATTGGAATATGACGCACATTTTTCGTTGATTTGACTTGGCTTCTTTTTCATAGAAGTATGCTGCAATGACTGTTTTCAGTACGTTACCATCTCTTCTTAATATATGACCTATCCAAGTTTTCTAGCTTTTACTTGGTAATTGTATTTAGTAGGTTCCCGGCCTCTTTCATTAATATCCGTTAGACTTCTTCATTTGTCTTCTTGACTTGCTATGAGATTTTCTGCATTCTTTTTTCATATCCACTATTTAACTGTTTCAAATTTCTTCTTATCGCTTTCAGGTAGTGTTTATGTTTCAGAACCATGTAAAAGTTAGCTCCATATTAGTGTCTACATATGTATACTATTTTCTTCTTTGTTTCTACTTTCAGACCTTTGGTTAAAAGTTCTCCTCTTTCTGTAAATGCTGACTTTGCCATTGCTATTCTACTTCGAATTTCTTCTTGACATCTTCTATGTGATGTAATTATTTCTCCCAAATATTTAAATTTCTTAACTTGTTTCTACTTGAAGTTCTACTTGTAGACCATTGAAAGTAATGCTGACTGGATGGTTTCCCATTCTCAATATTATCATTACCTTGGTCTTCTTTATATTGATCCTCTTATTAAATTTTATAGCTTTATCGTTGAGTTTTTTTATGAGCTGTAGTAGTTCCTGATCAGTGCTATTGTTCCTTGATCATCCACAAATCGTACTTCTTGTCATTTATCTTATCGTCATTTATCTTAATTTGACGTTGTCGAATGCTTCATTCAGCATGTCTTCAGTATAGATTGGGAATAGTAGTGGTTATAACAGACATGCCTGCCTTACTCTGTCCTATTTCTGCTGGTTCTAATATGTTATTTTCAATTTTAAGTTGCCGTTTGGTAGATAGAGGTTTGAATGAGTCTTCGGTCTTTTTAATCAATTCCTATTATTTTGAGTGTTTCTATGATTATTTTCTAATTCACATTGTCAAATGCCCTTTCAAAGTCATTGAAGCATATACAAAAGATCGTTATTGTGTTCTATGATTTTTTCTATGATTTTTCGCATTGTTTCTATGGCTTCCCTGGTTCCACCTCCACTTCTAAATCCAAATTATGTTTTTCCTATGTAATTGTTGGCTTTTGTCTCCAATTGCTTAGTAAAGATCCTTAGCATTATTTTCGATTGTTCTATGGTTTGAACATTCAGTTGCGTTAGGTTTCTTCTTTAATGGTATTATAATTGATTTGTAGAAATCATTTGGCCATGTTGATGTGTTGCATATGTCATAGCAAATGTCAGTAAGCTATTGTAATGCAGTAATTCAGATTGTATGTTATCCGCTACTTTGTTTGTATTTATTTTTCATATGTTGGATGGCATTTTCTATCTCACTGCGCAGGATTGGTGGTCCTTTGGAGTCATCGTCTATTTGTTCTTCATTTTCCAATTGTAATTCTACTTTGTCTGGTTTCTCTGTCTTAGAAACGGAGAGGATAGAAATCACTTTCCTATCTAGAAATTTGTGACATTTATGTGTTACTCTTTAATGAATTTTATTTTTAGCTATTAGAAAGTTCTAATATCACAATTTATGCATTTAAAATGCATTTTTAATCAATCAATTGGTGGGTGGGCCTGAAAAGGGTCGTTTTCGCGTTCTCAATGAAAAAGGAAGATTTGGGCTAATATTGAATATGGCCTCCATCAGCTTGGATGACATCAGCAACCCTTCTAGGCATGGACTCCATGAGGTTTCTGATAGTCTGCTCGGGTATGTTTTCCCATGCTGCAACTAGCATTCCATAAACCATTCATGCCTTGTACTGGAGCTCGATCCACCTCAGATTGCAGGATGACCTAGAGGTTCATTATGGGGTTCAGGTCAGGAGACTGGAGGCCAAGGTAATGTCTAAATGTTGTTTTCGCCCAGAAATCTTTGAACAATGCGTGGTACGTCACGTTGCATTGTCTTGTTGAATAATCATTTGTTCATCTGGCAGGTTAAAAGGAAGTAGATATTCTTAAAGCAGCTCCACATAACCTTGGGAATTCAAGTTGCCTTGAACACGGATGAAGGGACGAGGACCATTGAGCAAGAAACCACCCCATATCATTCTTTTGCCACTTGATGTATGGACAGAAGGGCGAATGTGGAATGTGGCCTTGATGGAGAACTGTTCCTCCTCTGCGTCGGATATAACGTCTCTGGCACGTGGCTACAAGCTGGATTGGGGATATATCTTAAAAAAACACATTCTGCCATTCTTGCAATGTCCAGTTTCTTTTTGCTCTAGCCCGTTCGATTCTCTTTTGGCGGTGACGCTGAATAGTAGTGGTTTCCTATCAGCTGTTTCTTAACTGTTGAGACTGATGTCTCTACTTCATGTTCCTGTTGCTATCTCTGACGTAGACTTCTGGGAACTTCCTGGGGGTTTGCTGTACACATTCTTACAAGGAGCCTATCTTCTCTGGCAGTACTGACCTTTGGGTGTCCAGACTTGGGCATGTCTTCCACAGATTGAGTCTTCCTATACTTAGACAACAGTGTCATAATTGATCTTCGGTCCACATTAAATTTGTTTGCCAGTTGGTAAAAAGAGCAGGTTTCTACTCTTTTTACCAAAACTTCTGCCGACCACAGCCAATGTCCCAATTGCACCGTTTCTCCTAACATCTCGGAAAAAACCTGCTTGTAGTACCTATGAATCAGTGATTTCTTTGTTCCTGCCTTCTGTAAAACACTTTCATTTGTCTCGTATGCAGTATGTGGCAGCCGGAGCATGCGTAATATTAATGATGAAATTTATGAATGGTTAAATTAAACAAATTTTATGGGCATAGATATTCAAATATTTCTATAACACTAATTCTCATTGTTTTATAAATTTGTTGAATTTATTAATTAATTAATATTTAAAAAAGCTAAAGACTTTTGGGGCACCAGCACACGGTATATAATATAGATCTGCAAAATTCTTATGGGTAATGTTTTGAATCATTAGCCTTTGATTTTGTAATGATTAAGTAATTTAGAAAAAGTCGTTAATTTGATAGATTGTTCTTTGTCAAAATAGGTATAGTAGGTATTGCCATTAGAAACATTTGATGAGTCGATATATTTAAGTAGTTTTCTGTTGTTGCTGACTCCAAGACATGTTTTTTTGTTTTACGAATTCTCAATTTTCGAATGATATTGATAACCTACCCACAGTTGATTGTTAGAATATTCATTTTGATAAAATACTTTTAAATTATCCACTATGAAATGAAAATCTATCTCTTCACTGGATTCCCATATACACGAACAGTCAAATTGAGTTTACCATATATAGAGACAAAATACTTAGAACATACAAAGTTCTATATGGAACCTACAAAACGGCATAGGTACCTACTCCTCAGCCTTCCCAAACAAATTCATTTTCAACCGCAACCCGCAGCAAAATATCCATAGTCTAAATAAATTATTCATACAGTTTTAAACCAAATAGCTACCTAAATTGTATGCAAGCCATGTCTGTCGTTCTAAGTTTCGTCGATAGAGCAAACAAATTCAGTTCTTATCAATCAATTTAACAATCCACAAGCCGTTTGTCAAATTCTTACGTAGACCTTTATACATTTATATTTGTACGGATCTTTCTACTATTGAATATGTCTGTCTCTGATTTGTGTTTCACATTTGCATATTCTCTTGAAAAAAGTGAATTTATTTGTCGTATTTTGTGTTTGTGTTAAAAAGAAAGTATCAAATACCTAATTGATTCATCGTTTATTTTTAAAATTGTATCTCATTGATTTGTAGAAATATGCCATCAAGAGGACAGTATCAAACTATTTCCCAGGAAGATAGAAACAACATTATAGCTGCATATGAAGCTGATGAGGACTGGCATCAGGTGGCTAAAGAACGAGGCATCAAAGTCTCATCAGCTCGATCAATTATTCTAAAATTTTGTGAAACCGGTGAACTAACTCAGAGACAACGCGGAGGTCGAATCGACGCCAAAGTGAAGATTACCGATCAACTTAAAAAAGCAGTTGTTAAGTTTGTGAGCGAGAATCCAAAATCGTCTCTCAAAAACATCTGTGACTATATGACAGACAGCTTTAATATTAAATTATCTGTGACATCCATTTCTCGAATTCTCGATGGTCAGTTGTATATTCAGAAAGCTCCACAAGATCCTCCTAAAAATCCAAATGCTGGCGAGATAAAAGAGGAGCGACAACGCTATGCAGAGTGGTACAATGAGATTTCGGCCCATTCAAATTGCATTTTTATTGAGGAACTGGAAATAAATCTGTGGTCAAGACGAACTCAAGGACGAAAGTATCCAGGTGAACAAGCTATCCGTCAGCTTCAGGGTCAACGTGGAAAACATTTTAGCGTCATGATAGCTGTTGGTTCCAAAGATGGATTTTCTCAACTGAGACCATTTACTGGTTCTCCAAATCAGGAAACTTTCACCGATTTCGTCTCCGAACTTTCAAGTCTATTTGTAGATCAATCGGTGACTTTTATTTTTGAAAGTAGCGATACAAAACATGAAATGGCCATTTTAGACATCTTAGATTGCAAAACACATACTCGAAACATCAAGTGTTTACCACCCTATTCTTCCTTTCTAAATCCGGCAAAAGGAGCGGGTACTTTGTTCATTGAAAAGCTGAAATCACTGATCTCAAAAAAATCAACCCACCAGGAATTCCATGACGGTGCCCAGGCCGCTGCTAATTCGGTCACTTTGCATCAGCATAGACTTCGAATTCTTCACCAATTAACAGCTGTTGTTCAGGAGGAAGAATTGACTTCCTCAAAGTGCACAGATTGTTTTAATCAGACTCTTTTGCTTCTTCCAAAGTGTTTAGACAAAGATGATATCATTTCTTGAAGGTTTATGGCTGTTCTCATAGTGTAGACAATTAAAAAAGATTTTGTATTAGAATACTTATTGGGGAAAAAACAAAACAAACACAAGGTTTTGAAAGATTTAGTTTAGTTTAAATGACTACAGAGTCAAAATATAAATACGAACTGGGTGCTTACGATTGCGTAACAAGATTAAGTAAAAGAATAAATATTAATGAGATCAATACCAGAACATCTCCATTCATTAGATAGTCACTATATGATCTTATGTACAAAGCTTCAAGTGTTAGTCGCTTTGATTATAATAGATCAAGAAAAAGATGTTATGTTGTTAATAATAGAATAAGAACGGAAATGACTATAAACAAAATATTTAGTACCTCTCTGGTGTGTTCTAAAATTCTACTAAACATTGTTCTAGAAGATTACCCAACATAAACTTTATTACAGAGATTACAGCTAGTTCTATAAACAAAATATTTTAAAACAAGGGTTCGTTAAAGATGTAGTTTTCCAGGCAATACAATTGTCATCACATTTAGAAATGTGTGTTTTTAAATTGCTAGCCAAGTGGTTTGCATGTAGTGAAAATAATACATACAGAAGGTAAGATGTTGGTTTGTTGAGCGCTTTGGATAATTCTCCTGCGTTGATCCTCAAAAATAAAAGGAATCTTATTGAAATTGAGTTATCACCAGACTGTTTGAAGCTAAAACGATCACAGAAAGAAGATGGGTAACCATTGTTTAGTAACTTAGAGATAACGTTTTTTAGTACTTGCAATATTAAGCAAAATTGGAAGAGGTATCATTGCTCTATATGTCTCAGCTTGCACAAGTGCTTGTTTCCTATGTAATAGGTGTGTGGGAATCAAAGCACAAACAGGTTCCGCTGAAGTAGGTTTAACAGAGTTCAATTCAGAAGTCCACGGCGCTAAACAAACCAACATTTAACCTTCTGTACGTAATATTTTCACTGCATGCCAACCACTCGGCTGGCAATTTAAAAATAGACGTATTTCAAAATGTGATGAAAATTGTATTGCCTGGAAAACTACATCTTTAACGAACTCTTGTTTTAAAATGTTTTGTTTATAGAATTAACTGTAATCTCTGTAATAAAGTTTAAGTTGGGCAATCTTAGAACAATGTTTAGAACACCCAGAGACACTAAATCTTTTGTTTATAATCATTTCCGTTCTCATTCTATTAACAACATAACATCTTTTTCTTGGTCTATTTTATCTACAAGCGACTATCACTTGAAGCGTTGTTTTTACATAAGATCACACAGTGGCTATCTAATAAAAGACGATATCATGCCCATTAAAATCAGATAAATTTACCTTATCTTAATAAAGGCTCTATCAAAGGCTATAACTTCTAAACTCTTTGATTTATTTTGTTCTAAATATTATGCATTCTGATAAAAATTTAACAAATTTCTACATTTCTATAATTTTGTACTTTCTTTTTCTGTGAGTGCACGCTATAAAATTATATACACATACCTATATCATTGGTATTTAATGATCTTTTAAAAGAAGCTAACTGCACATTAATCTCTAATTTCCTATATCTTTACAAACTTTTAAAATTTACAAACTTTCTTTTGGAATTTAAGAAAACTAACTTAAAAATAGTTCAAAAATTTAAAAAAGAATCTTTCTGGTGAGAACCTGAAAACTAAACAATTGTTAGATATTTTAAGTCATAATATGCTTATAAACTAAACGTATTATCCAGGTCAATAGATATGAACAAAAGTTATAGATTTTATGTAGTATGCTGATAGTAGTATCTAACAAAAAGTGTTAAATATTTTATTTTAATTAAAAGGGTTAATTTAGTCAAGGTCATATTTAAAGTCAACGGGCGTGTTAACCGCCACAATTGTATTTTTGGTCTCATGCAAACCCAAAAGAAGTTCTAGAAAAACAAGTTAATTCTCCTGGAGTGTCAGTTTCGGCTGGAATCTCATCACGGAGTTTGATAGGACATTGTTTTTCAATGGGAACATCATGCAAACAATTATCTCCAGCTCCAAAATGAAGTTGAACCAGTCATCATAGACTCTTTCCAATCTATTTCAGCAAGATGGTGCCCTCTTCACTTTGCCCTTACAATCAGACTTTCCCAGAAGATGGATTGGTCGCTGCGGCCCAGTAGAGTATCCGTTTGACTTTTTCTTCTGGGACCAACGGAAGAACATGGTCTTCAAGAAACGTGTGCAAAGCATATAATAGTTGAAAGATAGAATTGTTCATTGTTCACAAGAAATCATTCCCCATCTTTACAAAACTGAATGCCAGTCTATTCTTTCACGTTGTAGAGATTTGATTGCAGCCAGTGGACATGATTTTGAGCATATTAAGTGGAATCAAACCTGAACTGACTTGTATACCTGCAACTTGTTGTAATATATGTTTACATGTTTATGTAATTTAATTGTTGTATAACAATAAAATTTTAAGAAACGATATAATAACCGAAATGTCAGCAACTTATTTCTATAAAATAATTTAAAAAAGAAAAAAAAATTAAAATAATACAAACTTTTGTTCTGTGGTACCCTAGGCTACGTCAATTTAATCTATTGCCTATACAATTTGTCAAGGGTATACTTATCTGAATTTAAAATATTTGAAAATATCGACATCCCTTTACACTTATGAAGCTATAATAATGTAACATTTCGACACTGGCAGAAGCATTTAAAGAATAGAGTAACAATACATAGAGTACCCACTCCGTGTTTATTTTATAAATTTGCGTATAGTGTTGCATAAAAGTGGTATATACTTTTAATTACCAAAATTCTAAAAGTAATGTAAATTTGTTTCTTTTGTTACCATTTTATAAAGTAAATTATTCTATTTATTTTTTAGAAGCTACAAATTTCTAATAACAATTATGTAGATAGATTTTGAAATTGATATCTGTTTATAAACTTCTACTTTCATTTGATTCTAATTGTATAAATTATATATATGATGTGTTTTTTTATTTATTTTGTGCATTTATTAAACACAATTTTTATCAAATTTGTTTTTAGTTTTAGTAATTATTTTTTACTGATAGTTATGTATATTCTAAAAATACATTTAATTTTTGCATAAAAGTAGTACCTAACCTGAAATATATCAAGACAAAATTTTAGCGAGAAAATAGTTATAGATTTGAATTCTGTATATCAACATTATTCAGTAGTTATAAAATCACAGGTGCATACATTCAAAATGTTTGAGTGGATACTCTATATGTAGGTATATTTAAAGTATCTTTTTACTTTAACAAATTTGATGGTTAATTCTGCCCCCTTGTATACAAATAATAAGCGTTTATTTAAGTGTGTATGGTTGAAATGTCAACAGTCAATTTCTATTGTATCAGAATAATTATTCATATTTACCGAAATTTGACTGATGATTTTTTTATTGTTCTCTGAAAGTTTTAATTTTATTAATTTATCGATCATGCGCTTGCACCTTGGTCTCTGGAAGTAGCAAAATAACAGCCACACCCATAAGTTGTACTGCAACAAATAGCGTGTCGCCTAGTAGCATTACAAATGGGGCCAGAGTGGATCCAATATGGGCAAAAGCAGATGCCATTCCATCTCCGTATCACTGTATTCTTCGGTCTCTACAACAAATTCCTCAATGTTATTTCTATCAAAATGTATATTTATTTTAGACTCGACGTAGGTATTTAGAGTATGCATTGGTTTTCCAAGGAACTTTCAAATTTGTTACTTCAGTAAAACTTAAATTAGACTCCAATGAAGAAGGCACCCGACATCTATGAGGGGGAAATAAAACATATGGAGAAGCCATCGGAATAAGCAACAGAAAAAAAACACCTCATTGCCATCTTCAAGCAGGTTTTATATATGTAGACGTATCAATAAATTCTTCCAATTCAACTGGCAAAATCTTTGCATTTGTTCTACCAAATTTGAAATTTCTTCTTCCATTGAAAATAAAAAATACAATACCAACAAGTAGCAACTGTTCAGTTCATTCTGAAAATTTTATTTTACTACAAGATTAGTTAATTCATAGTATTCTCTATTAGTAGGTACTACAGTGAACCGATCTTAATAAAACCACTTGTCAATATGATGTACCGCTCGCACAGAACTCCTTGTATTTTATGTAAAGTTTGTCTATGTATTAATTATTTAAAATATCAATTATCAGTAACAGTGCAAGAACAAAAACTAACAAACCAGCTCATCAAGAATAAACACAAAATCATAGAAACAAACTTTTATCACGGGTTAAACTAATGGAAACATTATGTACTAATTGAAATACCTTTGCAGCTGGCTTCTTTTTTTACTTTTTATTAATATGTTGATTGAGTACTACCTTTTAATTAAAATGTTCTAACAATAGGTATAGACAAAGTCATTCTTAGATACAAATAAGATGAACAAGTCAACAATGTTTAGCTGCGTACCAAATTTTGATCAAAATATTTTTTTGTAAGAATTATCACCAAAAGGTTTTAAGGTATTTTTAGAAGAACTGTAATTAATAATATGCAGTTAATTTTTGCAGTTTAGATTAACTGTGGCCGATTCAGAATTTATATAATGTGTCGTCCAGTGTCGATTTAGCAGCAGTTTTAGAGAAAAACAGGCGTCATTATAAAAGTGCAAAATATTCCATTCGAATTATAGGTTATGTACAATAGCGGATAGTCAAAATTCAAGTACTAGGAATTGGAATGTTTGATAGCCGATGTATACCTAGGTAGGTGCCTTCTATTGCCTAAATAAGTGGGAATTTTAACAAATAAAATATTAGCTAAATAGGGCAAATGAGCCCTAGCATAATTGTTTTAGCAATGATAGCAGACTCAGAAGAAGGACTACAAAACCTTGTAGACAGCTTAAATAGTAAAGCAAAGGATTTCAACA
>JAUYWI010059246.1:0-16204 GCA_034780595.1 Parotoplana pacifica | reverse complement strand
GCCTTGTTTTCTTTAATCATACATTCTATCAGTACAAATACTTTAATAAGTAGCATATAAGGTGGGTACTTATCTACGACAGCTGTACAATCTTGGTACAAGCTGAACATCATTCATTGCCAATGGAAACACGATTCCTCACGAAATTATTTTCCATAAAATTGATCGAAAGGTTGGTACAGAGTTTCACAAAAGTTTTCAGTTTTCTTATCGCAGCTCTTCAATTTTAGTATGAAACAGAAAATAGAAACTCATAAAGATATATATTATTGACATGATTGTGTTTACCAGAAAAAGTTCTTATGATACATGCTCCATTTTTGAAGATTTGGCTCAGAAAAATTACGTTTTGAGAGACTATTGATATAAAAAGCACACATGGATCACATAATTAATAGGTGCACAATTTATATTTAACTATTTCTGACCGGTGCTCCAAATGAGTGCAGTGGAGCTACATTTATTTTGAGTGAAGCTTTAAGTTCTTCATTTCCTTCTTCCAGTAGAATTAAACCTTCAATTCCAAGGTCTCACTTTGATGGGCTATTTGACACTTGTACACTAAAAAATGGTGGAGTTTCACCCCAGGAATTTTATCTGACACCTACTAAAAAATCGCAAAAATGTTGGATTGAGCAATTTCCAGGAAATGTAGATGATTTCATTTTTGAACAGGTTATAGAAGGACGCTATATTTCAGCAGTAAGCTAGGTTGAACCTTGCGTTTATAAACAAGTGGTGGAGAGAACAGCAACGCTTTTTTTTCAAATAACATTGTTTTGTAAGGTAACAACAACTCTTTGTTTTCAAATGATACTGGTTTGCATTGTGAACTGGGTGTTACTTCGCCAGATCCAGCATATACCATACATATTATTAGCAGAATGGACTAAGTTGAGCAATAATAAAAAGACTGAATAAAAAAATTATGAGACGATATTGGAGCATAAGGTCAGGAAGGGGATGAAAGGAAAATGCAAAAAATCAGCACACTATCGATTAGGATCAACAAAACAATATGTAATCTATGACCTTGAAATATTTTAAAATATGCTTCTCTTATCAGTTTAAATCAATGTTTCAAATTTCAAAGCAATTGATTGGGTAGTTTTAGAGATATGAAAAATTGGCTTTTAAAAACCAGCTTATAAAGTTAGTGGCACATTATCCTTGAGTTGATAGTCTCTTGTTATAGTATGTCCCTGCATTTACACATTTAAAAAAAATATTTACCTGCAGTGATATAATTCTAAAATTTGGTGTTGCTAAACTCATAAATATTGAATTATAAGCCCAAATTCCAGGAGAACTAACATAGTGTCGTAAGTAAAGTTAAAAGAGCTAAATAATATTTGAATATTTTGATATCAAAATATTTAGTTTTAGTCAGTTCTAGTCCATTCAAAATTGATGATTTCGATCAATTGAGCCTGTCGAAACCAAATGTCATGTGACTTATGACTTTAAAATTTTAACAATACGTTAACAATATGTTTATCTTATAAGTTCAAATAAATTGATTCAGTAGTTTCATAGGTATGAAAAATTGCCCTTAAAAACTAACCTAAAGGTAGCACTCTAATCCATTAGTTGATTGTCTCTTGTTATGTTATGTCCCTGCATTTACCTTTTATTGTTTGAAAGATATTAAGGCCTTGATATACTCATAAATGTTGAATTATAAGCCCAAATGTGAAAAATCAATAATTGTTGGCCCTAATATTTCGAGGAGACCTAAACATAGTATCGTAAGGGCTAAATAATATTTGAATCATTGAATATCAAAAGTTATTGTTGTGTTCAGTTACAGTCCATTCAAAATTGATCTTTCAGTCTTTTGTGCTAGTCCAAATCAAGCGTCATTTAAAAAATATTTTTCTTTTATACGTTCAAATCAATGTCCCTAATTTCAAAGCTATTGGTTCAGTAGTCTCAGAGATCGAGCAATTGGCCTTTAAAATTCAGCTTAAAGTTAAAGAGTGTCCCCAAAAGTGAACTACCTACTGTAGATAGGCACATTTTAGTTTGGCATAAGACAGCCATAATAGCAATTGGATTTAGTGGAGTTTTAGTGATACTAATAGGCAGCTTCGCCACTCTTCCAAGAATTTACAATTAGAGATAAAACATAAGATTGCAATTACAATGAACAAAGTCTGGAGAACCGTTGTCTTCTGGTGATTGAGAAAAATGGAGCTAGACTCTTAAGCGACGACAGCAAAAGTTATTGTCTAAAATAAATTGTTGATTCTGTTTTTGCTTTATACATTACAAATCCGTTTGATGCTCAAAAAGGGTTCGATTTTTCTGCGACACCCTGTAATGACACACAGATCTTGAGTTGACAATCCCAATGTTTTTGAGATTGATAAATATACACATATATCTTCCAAATATTGATTTTGTCAATACTTGACCTCAGAATCGTTATTTCTAAAAGGTGCATTTTGGCCGAATTTCCATTTTAGAGGGTCTTCAAATCGGTGACCTGGGTGGGGGGTCAAATTTTTAAATAATAAAAAATGCAATAGAATTAACTTCACTATACAGATATTATGCCAGTCGGCTAAACGTTTTTAAGTAGTTTACAAATTTCGTCATGTGGTTCTATTTTCCGCTGCATTGTGACCATGAGGCATGAAATTAACAAAATTGCAATTTTTATTTTTTTTGAAAAGAAAATATTCAAATGTTATCAAAAAATATTACAAAATGATGTTTTGATCAGGCACTACTAAAATAACGTGACCGAAAGCGACACTTTCAATTCCATTATTTTAGTAGTCCCGGGTTTTGATATGTTAAATAAATAAATTTTATGATATATTATAAGATTTCTATCATATACCTACAGAGAAATTATTGCATAAGTTTCTGGCCGTGTTTGTTGTTGATAAAACTGCATTTTTATTATTTTCTATTATTTAGGTATTGCTTGAATGTGTGAGAAACTATTGAAGTTTAGTTAAAGTAATGAAATATATCAGTAAAATGTAAAATCATGTTTTCATGTTTATAAAAATTCTAAATATAGGATTGGGGACAAAGTTTTCGCCGATTTCAGAGTCAAAATTATAGCGTTAATATTGATGGTTTGGGGACAAAGTTTTTGGCGATCTTAATGGTAATATATGTAGATATGGTAGAGAGATATAAATTTCCAATTTATATGGATTTTCATTACATTTCAGTGATTTAATTTAATCGATTTTCATAGAATATTTCATAATTGTACAATGGAATTTACAAAAGAAGATGTACGTAAATTAGTATATCTTTTGGAAGAAAGATTTAAATGCTGTACAAACTACAACAGAAATCAACAATGTTCTTGGTGAGGCAAAAATAAAAGAACGTACATGTAGAAATTGGTTTCAAAAATTCGCAAATGGAGATTTTTCAGCCAAAGACAAACCAAGATCTGGCAAACCGCCTCTTAATCTGAATGATGGGTTAGAAAATGGATTAGCAGATAATAATGATGGAATCCGAACTGATGGAGGTTATTTTGAGCATGCTAGCGAGAATGATGATTAGTGAACTTTTTATAAACTATCAATATTAACGCTTTAATTTTGACTGTGAAATCAGCAAAAACGTTGTCCCCAAACCTATATTTTTTGGTCGCCTTGGATGTATATAAGTAATATTAGATGTTTCATTTAAATTTTAAGTTTTTATCTATCTATATGTTGTATTTCACAATTATTTATAGATACTTTTAAAAACTAAATTTCATAATAAATGATTAATTATCACCTTATACAGAAAAGAATCTAATTACAAATAAAATAATAAACCGGATCCAGTTTAATTGATGTGTACAAACTTCAAGAAAAACATCAGCAGTGTTGTTTATATAAATGAAACAAACAATTCAAACATAAAATTTGATTAAATATATGTATACCTACATATTTATTGTTGTTTAATATCTTTTATAGAAAGCACAAAGCAATTAGTAAATATTGCGTCTGTTGAATTTTGTTGATTGGTTCACAACGAATTTAAAACGTAAATGTGGGTGATTATTAAATTTTTTAATGGCACAAGGTTTGCCTAATAAATCATCAGGATGTTGTATCTTCCTCAAAATATCAAGTATCAGATCACAGAACTGTTCATCGTATCGGTTACCACCAGTGAAAACTTCCGATTACATGTTAGAAAACTTTCGTCCAGCTTCTGGTGATGCATGTATACATACAGGATAGGAGGTGTAGAATATTAACTTAACGTTGATTGTTTACCTATTAGCTATGACCGTTTTTGACATCATTTGATGGTTTTGTAAATGAATACGATAATAAACAAAGTTTTGCAGTTTTTACAGATTATTTCTCACAAATAAGTTCTAAATTTAAAGTAAAACTTTCTGAAACACATTTATTTAAAGTTTCTCAACTAAAATTTACAGTAGGTATTAAAAATTAAGGATTAATGTTTCGAATACAAATTCTTTATAATTGAATTTAAAAGTTAAGTTCTAAAATTAAATATAAAATAAAATAAAATTTGTTGAAGCTGTAAACTTGAATAAGCATACTTTGAAGAAAACTTACCCTTTAGAATTCAAAATTTCCTAATTTTCATTTAAAGATTTGAATAATAAATATTAAATTATTTATCTTTATATGTGTATATATGATTTGAATATTATTAATTGCTGTCAGAAACGGAATTTCTCAAAAATAAATTACCTTTTTGAATTTATTTACATGACAATAAACTGGACAGTACTTTTTACTTCAATGGCCCGGGAAAACATTTCCGTCTAACTATTTCAAGCATAACACCTATTTCACATAGATTCTTTTTAATACATTTATCTTGGTCGGTTGTGAATCCATTTTTCTTTTAAAAATTATCATTTAAATTGAATTGAAATAAAGTTACCTTTTAAAAATATAAACTGTAAATGAGAGCTTTTGCTATTCATAATTTTTATTTAAAAAGAAAACAATAGGTGGCATCCGGATGTTTTTCAATGAAGATTTTTCAATTAATTTTGAATTTTAAGTCTTATTTATACATAATTCCATACTTATCAGAAATTGTAAAATGCTTTCAAAATTCGGTATTAATTGTCGTATTTCATAATTTATTCAAAATTAAAAACGAACAAGCTATTTTCACTAAATTCAATAAGGATTAGGGACTGATGTCACAAAAGAAAAATAGTACCTATGTAAATATAACAGATTTAATGGCAAAAAATCAACATCTATCTACATACATAATTATCTGTACCATATGGACCTTGACTACAATTTACCTAAATAAGTTTCACAAAGTAGGCATTTAGTTCAAACTTTCAGTAAACTAATCAAAACAAAATCTATAATTATATAACACAAGTCGCACACCTATTATTAAACAAATTTGTTTTCGATAGCCTCATTTTGCTGGAAGCATTTGTTACAATCAAATTAGGTATTTTATTGTATTATCTCAACTGTAAGTGACCACTCAAAAATAATCTTTATATCAAATACAAAAGCACGATACCTACATTTACCCAGCTGATAAATTTGCTTGACGTTTGCATATTACACAAATAGAAGTGTATTCCATTATTGACATTTAAACACAAAGATACAAATCATATTCTTTGGGCACACACTTAATGGAAATAATTTATGATAAATTAATTGCTAATCGCATAAGAATGTTGTTTATAAAAATATGTTAAACCACGTGAAGTTAAAAAAAGTGAAATTTTTGTTAAAGTTAATTAATCTACCGGTCTATCAAACAAATATTAATTTATTTAGTTATCAGATTATGTATATGAGTTTTATTAGCTACATTTTCTTTGCTTGAGAAAGCACGTTACAATGAATTACCTATCTATCTGAATTTGATGAACTTTTTCTAAGTGGTGTGACAAGTCTTCTGTAATTTTTAGATTAAAGGAAATACTTCCATATTTTTTGTAAGTTAATTTTATCTAAAAATGTAATAGAAACCTATATTATTTGTTTTTCTAACAATCTCGAAATACACATTTGGTGAGAGAATGGTAATTCTCTGTAATCGAATTGCAGGTAAACTATTGTCATTTTGTTTATTCTAAATTAATATAACAAGATATTTGTTCAATGATCGAATTTACAAACCATTTTATAATTAGGCCGTTTGAAATCAATTAGTTTTTTTTCTGTTTACTCATAAAAGTTGTAATATTGACATTAAAAAGGTGTAGAAGAAGAGACAGAAAGGTAAATAGAAAAGTACCTAATTAGAAATCCATTACCTGTAGAAAATGTTACATTGTAATTTGCACTATTTGTTTTTATTGAATCTGGTTTGTTTATTATAAAACACAATAATAGTATTTAGCATTCTAATACAAGTTGTTTAACGAACGTGCAATTAAAAAGATGTATCAATTTAATTCATTATCATGTCATATGGAGGTACTTACATAGCTGAGTAGCCTAATTTACCAGAAATAGGATTAGCTATATGGAGGTAGGTAGGTATATGCTTTCAACACTCAATAAATACCAAATATATCACAATGCAATTATTATGAAAAGTATAAAGTAGGTATGGCAAGATTTGTAGTCAGATGTATAATTGAAAATGTTAAACAAAAGTTAAGAGAAAGATTGGCGATAGTTTGAAAAATATTTATGATGAAAATGGGAATAATGAGTAAAGCGTACTAAATATCAGAAAAGCCGTAATTCACCGATTGTGTTTTTTCGTTGTTGAGAAATGCTCATTCATTCATTGGTTAAGAGGTTTAAATATTATATGCGCGCAAATTCGAAAGATTTTCTCACCTTTGGCATTGTTTGCAATTTGTTGATTCGCAAATATTATTTTCTTCTCAAATACAAATTTTAAAATTTAATATAAATACGTATGTAATTTAGAGAGACTAACTAAAACAACTAGGTTAATAACAGTAATTTTAGAAATTAACCTCCAAAACAATCGAAATGACTGGTTTCAGTATTGACGATCTAATAGGAAAAACTGAGGTTAAATCTTCACCAAACAAAATAATAAAACCTTCTATTTCAAAGAAGAGTGAGGACTGTTTGAATGGTATAAACGTTGACTCTGTATCATCTAAAATGTTAAATCCAACTACCTTCAGATCTTTGAACGCTTACAACTGGAATTCATTGACAAGAGATATTAGCGTTGGCCATCCATTTGTTCAACAACTTCAACAGATAGCCAATCAATCAAAATTTGCACAAATGCCCTCTCAGAGCATGGCCCTCTCTTCTCAACAACTTTTGAATGCCAGTGCTGCAGCTTTTCACTTCTGGCAACAGCAACAACAAAATCGAATTGCGGTATCAATTCTTCCTCCTTCACCTAATGAAAATCGTAGTATGCTTACATCAAAAACGTCTCCAACAAACTCTAATACTTCTTCCATAAATAAGTTTTCTCCACAAATGACATCAATACCCACCTCATTGAATTGCCAAACCTCACCAGAAGAATTGATATTACCTTTTAGTCAAACAACCTCTAGGCCGCCATTTCAGCCACAAGTGGTTGGAGCACCTCACCAACTCTTGGTTCCACCACTGCATGTTCCAAATCATGATTTGATTCATTCTCCAAAGCTTTGTCATGGATCAACTTCGTCTCCTCCACAAGATGTTCGATCATTCGGAAATTTTCATTCCACAATGTCAACTCCTCATAGTCAGCATCATCCTTGGCTACATGGACAAATGAGAAGAATTCACCCTTTAGCTTGCATGAGCAGATTTGCTACCGGTAAGCATTATATAA
Organism: Parotoplana pacifica; assembly: GCA_034780595.1. Lineage (NCBI taxonomy): Eukaryota > Metazoa > Platyhelminthes > Proseriata > Otoplanidae > Parotoplana > Parotoplana pacifica. The sequence goes on along the minus strand of JAUYWI010059246.1, from coordinate 8,437 downwards.
TATCTTTTAAAGGTTTATATTTTTAATTTGGAGTTTTTAAAGTTACTGCTACAAATTAGAAGTATAATCCCCATTCTACACATTTGATGCAGAAGTCATAAATTCTTATATTACAAGAACATAGAAAAAGGAAATGTATGAATTGATAGGTAATGAATGATCAAAGTGCGAAGAAGTACGGAAACAAGGTCTTGTATGAACCAAATTATTTTTTTTGAAATGGTAAAATAAACTATAAACAGATAATCAATGTATGTATATTAAACAAATGCGAAAAAGCAGCATACATAATAATAAAAATAGCTAGTTGCTATGCAATTTTTGAAGTCCCTAGTAACTGTACATAAAATATATCATCTTTAAATGGTCAAAAGCGTCATCTAGAAGTACAAACAAATACATTAATGTATATTTTATAGTATCCATTTAGACTATGCAAATTTGTAGTCCCTAGTAACCGTAGGTACATAATGATAACAAATTGTTACTCTTCAGCCCAAAGTTAGTCTACGTATCAAATTTAATTAAAATCAGAAAATTTAAATGTTGAAAAAAATGCATACATATGTTAAAATAGTTTCCGCTATGCAATTTTGGAGCCCCTAGTAACAGTACACAAAATATATTATGTTTAAATGTTCAAAAACATCAACTAGAAATACAAACTACACATTATGGTACATCTAATACAAACTAGGTCTGTAGTTTGTTGATCACAGTTGTGGTTCTGAAGAAGTAAAAAAAGGATTACCTGAAAACGTGTATGTATTGTACTGTCTCCCTATGAAGGGTTCCTAGATTAAAATGAGTTTTATATTTTGTTGTATTACTACTTAAGCCCATATTTAAAACAAACCTAGTTAAAATTGGTTGAATAATTTTCAAGCTATGAGCTTCTAAAATTGATTTTTTCAGTCTAAAAATATCCAAATTACTGTACAATAGTTCTTTAAGGCATTGATTTTTTAAAAAAGAAATCACTTCTTAGAGGTTTATTTCTGATTTTGAGATCACAATAAGTTCACAACAGGGTATATTATCTAACAGAAGATTTATGCTTAAGCCTAAATATTTGCTACAAATGTAATGAAATAAAATGATATAGTAAACAATTTATATATCAATATATGTCCTAATAAATAATTCTTTTTTTTCTGATACTTCAATTTATTCAGACGTAATATTTATTTAGGTCAAAGATAGGTGCTTAACGGTCACATTTAAATATCCTGGTTTAATATTGGTATTACATGCAATAGGAGGAATTGATCTCACGATCTAAGAATCGTCAGGCCAACGGGCGGATCCCAAATATATGTTTATAAAAAATATCAATTCTAGTAGTTCTCTTTGTCAAAAAAAAATAGATGAACAAGGCCAGTTGTAGAACTTTGTCTTTGTCAGTTATTATCACTCATCAGGTATATGGCTGACTTTGTGTTCCACAGAAATCCAACGAAATCTTTCTTAGCAAGAAAATGCGAATATTTACCAATTAACAATAAACAAATATTATTATTTTCCTAAAGTCTTAATTTTGTCACGAACTAAAATTATTTCTTAAACGTTTATTGTTTGGAGTAATAATTTCTAATCGTATTTTGTGTTGGACACAATAAAATAATTTATATACACGAATGATTAAACTATTATTATTTAAGTTCGGCAGTCAACGAACGGTATAACAATAATATTAGTGAGTGCTTGACATCGTGCTCTATACTGTTTATCTTTAATTTGCTAAATTAATATTTATAAATTTGAACTAAAAATTTTACCTACAATTATCAAAAATAGGTATTATATAATTGGGTACCGATATAGGTAATTTAGTACCTATTAACTTTTTTTAAACAATATGTTGCATCATGTATTTATTAAAAATGTAATTTTTCAAAAACTGTATATTTGTTATATGCTTCAAAAATGGGTTTAATATACAAATTAACTGTGTACGGTAATAAAAATAAATATTCACCAACATGTGTATTTTTTGCTACCGACAAATTTGGTTTAATCGTTTCCAAGGTGCATTTTATAATTTAAAAAAATTGCGTTGACCTCTTCTAGATAAGCTTTTGTATGACATTATTTTAAAAAGGCGTGAAAACAAAACCATTAACAAAAATCATTTTAATATGTAGCTTTCTTTAAACCGGAAGTTTCTAAGTGAAGATTGATTAATACTAAGATCGCTAAGTGTTAGGATATTATATTAAATTAGGCGTTGACAAATATCAATTAAAATGTACAAACAAAACGCTCTGTATATGCTTAATAGAGGTACCTTTGTTTGTGTACCTATGTATTGAAAAGTACGAGTTATTAGTAACTATGGTAGAATGAAACTTTAATTCTTTTAAATCGCTTTCAGTGTTTTATTTGAACAGTATGACATGTTTATATGAGCAAATGTTGTAAATTATAATAAAAGTGGTGCTAATTAATATACTTTGACATTTTAGTCAAAGACTAATGCAATTAATCATGTTACTATATACTGTCATTTTAAATTCTTTTGTTAACGAAAAATGCATTTAGGTTATTCTTTGAAACTGTTTGACTTTTCATGAAAATTGAATCAATATTACATTTTATTGGTTGTCAGATTGGAAAATATCAAATTTATTGGTACTATCTAACTAATCTATCGATATTCATATCTATCTAATCAAACATTTTTTCTATTTTATATTTTACACAATTGGATATGAAACAAATGCATATGTATAGATGCACAAATGGTCAAGTCTCTTACCGACCGCATAAATAATTCTGAATACCTGATTTCACTGTTCAAAGAAAAGGAAAAAGGGAAATTCCAAAAAGCAGTTAAAGGAATGTGTTATGTTGTGGACCAACAAATTCCAAACTGTTTAGAGTTTAAAAATAGACAAAATATCTGAAATTGCATTTTAGTTTTTCGAAATAAATTAGAAAAAAAGATTTATCCTTTAATTATTTGGAAAATTAACAATAATCAAAGTTGTTTTAAAGTTTGAAAATTAAAACTACTATATTGTGTTCAACTTGTAACTCAGTTTAGCTTGGCTAATACAGATCAAAATGGTGTAGCTTATATTGAATAAGTATCCATATATTTAGATAGTAATCCTTTTGAATCAAAGCGGAATAATTTTTGTTGTAACGAATAGAAATAATAAAAATAAATTTATTAAGTATTTAAACCTATACATAGAAGTAAGTTAAAATATGTTTCAAAAAACTTGATTGTTGATTATTTAATAATAAAAACATGCCATACCGTTTCCAATATTTTAGCTAAAATTAATAGACATTATCTAATCTTCATTTACACACTTCTAAAGCTTATTTTGATTAAACAATTCTAAGTTCTAGTGTTTAATTTATAATATTTTCATTGGGAAAGACAATTGTTGGATAAATATTTTCTTAACAAGTCAAAGATGTTGTCTTTTAAAAGGAATATTATGGTCAATGAAGAGTTTTATGAACATATACGTTGTATTAGTGCACTAAGTAACAGCTGGTTCTAGAGCATAATATGTGTTTGTTTCAAGACTGTAATATTCTCATTTATGTTGAATTAGCCAACATCGCTCCACGCCAATTGTATAAATAATGACTTTGGGTTTGTGTTATTTGCCTACTAACCGGTGATTTATTCTATTAAAAATTATTTAATGATCAAAACAAAATGTTAACAATTAATACAATTTTGTATTTGAAACATTAATACGACTATTTTCAAATATTCAGCAACATTTAAAAAAAATTGATATTGATGACTATGTGGCCTTTGATCGCTTTCAAATCACAAACAAATATTCGTTAACTCTGTATAAGTGATCAGTTCTAGATTAATTGGACAACAATGAGGGTGACCGGAAAAATGCGTGTTTGATATTACCCATAGGTACTTATATGTTAAATCATAGTGTCTTTAGTTATAAGTCAACTGATTAAATATATAATTCATTTAAAATATATATGACATATATCAAAACAAAAGATAGAGAGTCTATGAAGTATGGGTGCAATAATTCGAAACGTTTCACACAACTTTAATATGGATCACAAAATAATTGTGCAAAAATTTCAACGTCAAATATTGACTACATACTTTTCTCATACTCCGTGGATTTCTTTGGGTATATTTTAAAAAAATGTATTTTTCTTGATCAGTCTGGTTCATATGATATTATGAAGTGTTTATTTCCTTTTTTTGAATCCACTGATTAGAGACGATATGATATCAATGAAATTTATTATGGGTGGGTATTATTATGAATGATCTTCTACCTAAAACCAGAGCTAAGTTTGTTTTATTTTTCTTGCAGGACAAGATAATTCGTTTGTATTTCACTCTTTTCGTAAACCGAAACGTATTCGAACTGCGTTCTCGCCTACTCAGCTACTTTGTCTAGAAAATGCATTTGAGAAAAATCACTACGTAGTTGGTCAAGAAAGAAAAGATTTAGCAAGTAGCCTCAATCTTACAGAAACACAGGTAACGTTTGTATACAAGTATATTTGCAATTTTGGTTACATATACCTTACAAAAATATACAAATCAACTACACATTTTTTGTGATTTTATAAATTTAGTTAAATTGTTTTGTTTTAGAAAAACAATAAAAATAATCATTTTCAATTATTTATAATTGTTTTAAATCTAAAAAAATAATTTATTGTAATGTTGGTTTTAATTGAATAAGCGATAAACTTAGTAAAAATTATTTTGATAAACCGGATTTGCAAAGCAATCCATCTTGTTTGCTTTCCGTCGAAATAAAAGTTACCTGACACTCTTGCACGCTAAACTTTACTGAAGTCAATAATCATGATAATAATGATGAGTACTTATCTTAATTTTTGTGCAAAAATATTTAAATTGGAAGCCGAATATTCCTAAGATATCGTTTCTAAAAAAGAAGAGGTTTTTGATTAGTTGCCTTCCAGGTGATATTTCAATAAGACCAATTAATGATAGATAATCTTAATTGCGGATGCCAAATACTCCGTAGCGGCCTACTCCCTTGATTTGTCAATAGAACGGTAAATGAATTGCCTACAATAAGATGTTTTCTTTTAAGCGTTGTTTTTATCAAGAAAACAACTTATATTAGTTTCTTCTAATAAAGAAGCAGGACATGGAAGAAAAAAATTGACTAAATTGGCAGCGATTTGTTCGACAGTAATCGAGATGAATTGGAATCCCATTTCCGGAATCCATCGTCACATTTCCTTGGCATGCAACTGGTGCTTCCTGTTCGAACAGTTTTATTGTCTTTAGAAATCTCTAATCTTCATCTAATCATTGTATTTTGCTAAATAAATTTATGCTATAATACTTAACTGTAGTTACAAAAGAGGTTTAATGATTGTGAATATTAATTTTTATGAAATAAATTAATTTGAAATGATCATTTCAGATAAGTGGAAATCAAAAAGATCTGGTATAATAAATCTTTAACTATTTTTAAGATTGTCATTAAATTATGACTTTCGCTTTTAATAGACTTATTTGATAACTTTTATTTAAAGTGAAATTAATGTGTAGACTTTGTTGATGACAAAATTTTTAATTAAACAGTCTTTTTAATATTAAAATTAATTAATATTTGAGATATACATGCCTGATATTGACTTTGAGGTTGAATGAATAATAAAGTTATAAGAATTATATGATTGTTAATCTAAGTAACCTGGAAAATAAAAAATACAAAATATTGCATAAATTTTAAACAATTTTAAAAATTGAAATTTAGTTTTTTAATTTTTTAATGAAAATATTTTATTTTTGCAGACATGCCCGTGTTTTTAGAAATAACATTATTCTTTTTTATTTTACTTATCATTGTAGGTTAAAGTATGGTTTCAAAACAGACGTACCAAATACAAACGTTTGAAATCCGAGTGCCCTGACGGTGAAGAAAGTGAAAATAGTGACCACGAACATGATGCTGAGGAAGAAGAGCGTGATGAAAATATGTCTGAAACTGACGAAATGGAAAATTTAGAAAATAACTCTTTAGGAAAAGATCACATTAATGAACTAATATCAGATAGAAGTACAGTTAATTTTGGATCCGAAACAGGACAAGCTCTTGAACTTACCAAATCAATTGAGGAATACAGATCTCAAATGACTCCTGTTACTTTGCATAATTATCCAGAAAATGACCATTTATTTCCATTTGCTTTTGTTCATGCTTCATCATTTTGTAATAAAAATTGAGCAGTTTGTATGTAAAATCATTAACTACATCAATATTTTGGCAATGGACTTCTTATATAAAAACTTAACCTTGTGAAGAAATAAATGTAAACATTTAATAAATAGATAGATTTATCAAAAAGTGCTAAAATGAGAAAAAAGTTGAAGTTTTCATGAAACACACTAATTCGATAATAATCTTTGTAAATTGTATATTTTTTAAATTTTATTACTCACACTTCACCATTTATAAACGTTTGCATATGTACCTATGATAATTATACTAAATGAAACCAAAAACCACAAATCACTATGACCTATACATTGCTAAAAATCATCATAAAAGTTTTTGTCATAACATATTGGATCATTTTTATTAAACAAAACATTATGGTTCGCATCTTCATTTTATTAGAACCATCTTTTTACATTTGATAATGTAGTAAATGTGTATAAAGTTATTAAAATCTATTGAATTATCATATTGAAACTATATGTAAATTATTACGTCATATAAAATAGATGTTCACAATTAGGTTTGAAATTATCATTTTAATACTATCTATTTCGGGGATACACACAAAACTGATAGGACGGTTTTCAATTAATATAGCGATATTTATCCATTTATCTTTAAATTGTGATGGTTACTTAACCCATACCAAAAATACTAAATTTGTAATTTGTTACTATTAAATTATTTGTAAATATTTGTAAATACATGGTATCATATTTAATAAATTTATCTCATTACCCTATATGAAAATTAATGTTTTGATAATAGCTGTTTGATTTTCCTCATGTAGGATATAATTCCTAATAAATGTAAAGAGCAAGCATACCTATTTATATGTATGTAAATTGCATAATAAATATATTACACAATTTTAATATGTGTTTTCAATTCTTTAGTATTGTGTGTGACCTTTGTCATAAAATACTCGTATCTTAGATGTCAAATGACGTCCTCCTTTAAATCCAAATACAAGATGATTGTGGGATCAAGTTCTCACAAAACTAATATGCTTACCATATCAATCCTCATGATTGTTTGATATATATTATGTCCTTTGTCACAAAATGGCGCTAAGACAAAGACTACCACCAGGCTCTTATGCTACATGTTCGAATCAATTTCTTGGCTACAACTATTTTAAAAGTTAGTTAAATATTAAACTAATAGGTACTAACATAAATGTATAATGAAGTTTTAAAATTTTCCAAAACACCGCCAATTACTATCTGATCAAAATGAAAAATATCATACTTCCCACATTATGCTAAAATTTGGCACACATGTACCTTGGAATGTTGGGAGTAAACTATTATTTTTAGAAAAACAATCGACAAAGGGCGAGCCGCAAAAGAACCGACTATTACCTCTAGTGTCATCTCGAATTGGGAACCCATCAATTTACTTCAACACCAACATCGTCCCTCCTGTCAAAACGTTTGACCCATCAGTTATTTCAAATCTTGCCTGAGGTTGATGTTACTTTCTTGACGGATAGTTCTGCTTCTAATAGCATCACTGATGGTAATCTAATTGGGAGAGGTAGGGCCCCGCAGACAAGTTTAGCACCATCTTCAGAGTCAAACTCACAGCTATCAACGAAGCCCTAAACCAAGTCCCTGCTACTGATTTTCATTCTATAAGGATCCTCAAGAATAACAAGGCTTCCATTGAATGGCCTTTCAACTAAATACCAACAAGATATACAACGTTTCAACAGAACCTTGTCTACTTCCACTGCGGAGTTATCGAATTGAAGAAGCGGATTCTATGGCAAACCAAGCCACCAACCTTCTACATAATGACATCTGCATTGGACTTGACGTTAGTATCAATGTGGCAAAGCATAGCATCAAGAACGACTGAAGTACACCACCTTCAGTACTTGGAGTGAGTCTCAGACTAGCAAGACAATGTTTGCCGCGGAGAACTTGTGTCTCGACCAAGTCCGTATCGGATTGTCGGACGGCTTACTCTTGGACTCCGCCAAGTGCTCTTGTTTCCACCATCCCAAGAAAGATACCTCCATATCCTCTTCCACTGTCCTGCCTGTGACCAAGCCCTTCACCGGTTCATTGGCCCACCACCCTATGACAGGACCATCCAAGTAAAACTCCTTTCCATAGTGAAGTATTTTGAAGCGCTGTACGTGTTTGATCTACGCCCCGTATCTGCGCGCAAGAGCATAGAGAGAGAGAGAGAGAGAGCTAAGGGCAGATAAC
>JAUYWI010059235.1:0-16206 GCA_034780595.1 Parotoplana pacifica | reverse complement strand
TTTTGCTTGCCATGCATTTTCTGTATTTAACCATAGTGGTAACTTCTTATGACTCACTTCCCTGTAACACTCTGTAAAGAAGGGACAAAATATATTGTGTTTATTAATTGATAAAATCTTTGTTTTCACTCAATTTTATTAGATATTGTTAAGTAAAAAGCCTTGTCAATATATAATAAAAGTTTCATTAATTTTTGTTTTATGTAATGAGAGTCTCATTCTTGTTAATAAAAGTCCTGTTCTCACTACATAATTTTTATTTATTTATTTATATTATGACAGTCTTATTTTCATTAGAACTAGACTTAATAATATTTTTTAACCCTAACCCTGATTTATATTTTACATTATAGGAGGGTGTGGGTGAATCCAGAATGTTTTGCTATTTTAGTGCCTATTTATCAATAAAAGATTGTTTCTCACAATAAAAAGCTTTAATGTACAAAAGTGGGGGTAAATCCAGAAAGGATAGGGGTGAATTCAGAATTTTAAAAAACTAGCATTTATTATATGAAAAGAATAATATTTACATAAGTAATAAGACTTTTTGTAATAAAATATGTAAAAAATATATATCATAGAAACTAAAAATTATTTTACCAAAGTTTAAAAGTGTATGGCCTGAAATATATGGGAAAAGTTTTGGAGAACACATTTTTTAAACATTTTTTAATAAACATCTGATGACTGTTCATAGCTTCATAATGAAATATTTGCATGCTTTAAAAATAACACCAAATATTCTCCTGATTGATTAGAATAATAAATCAGCTTTCTATCTGAATTAGTTCTTGAGTAACAATGATCTAAAATTTTATTATTATATTTCTGTATGTAGGAAAAGTTTTGAAGATTTGGTTTTTGGTATACATTTTTTTAATAAACTTCTGATCACAGTAGCTTCATAATTAAATATTTTTATGCTTTGAAAATAACACCAAATATTCTTCCAATTGTCTGGATTCATTAGAATACTTATTACATCAGCTTTCTATCTCAATTAGTTTTTGATGCAATTATCTAAAATTAATCTGTATTTAGTCCTGGCAATTCCAGTATTGCCCTGGCATTTTTGGATTCACCCCCATATTTTAAAATGCCATACTTAGCCACACAGCAGATGGTCTATTTGAAACAACACATCCACCATGAGGCTAAGTATGGTGTTAGCCTCATGGCAGATGGTATTTTTTAAATCCTTAGGCTCAGTTTTTTCTTGAGAATAAGTTATTTTACTACACTAACCTTATCATTAAAATAACTTATTCAAGAAAAAACTAACCCTAAGGATTTTTTGTTAAAGATTATAGTAATAAAAACACACATTCACCATGTGGCTAAGTACTGTGATTTTAAAATGGCTCTTACCACTGATAGAGGTTTTGGACAAGGCTAATATTGAATATTTGTAAAATATATACACTGGAGTGCAAAAAGAATTGCCACCCATATACCTAATAAATGTTTAATTTAAGCTAAGTAGAATAATGTTAAATAATCAATCAATTATGTGGTGGCCCTAATGAGGGCCGTTTACACATTCTCAAGGGGAAGGGAGGGAGGGAAATAAGACCTCAGGAGACTTAGAGGGCCAATCAAGCACTGGAACCTGACTGTCTTCAAGAAAACCTTGTACAAGAACAGAGTTATGTGCTGGAGCATTCATTGTCTTGCTGCAAAATCCAGTTACCTTGAGGCAATAAACCTCCTTGAAGAAAACTAGTGAGGACTGTGATGTATCATGGACAATTAACTGTTTCTTGGAAGATTTGAAGAGCTGACCTTCCATCATACCACATAGCACCCCAGATATGAACAGTACCTCCAGCTGCCTGAGTATGGTGCTAAACTAGATCATTCCTGTACCTCTCACCTTGTTGCCTCCATACCAATCTCTGACCATCATTCTTGAAGAGCTTAAACTGAGACTCATCAAACCAGACTGCTTTCTTAAACCATTCCTCAGGCCAGAAGACATGGTTTGCATCTGATAAATAAGGTTTAATTGGAGCTTGCCACTTCTTAAAGCCAACCATCTTCATGCATCAGCTGAGAGTCCAATGAGATACTTCTTCCCAAAGACAAAGATCTGTTGTTGTCAACGATTCTTCTTATACATCTATCAGCTCATGGAGTTGTCTTCTTTGGATGACCAGTAGAATGTCCTCTACCAACTTCTGTTGTACATTGAAATTCTGCATATCAATGTCAGAGGGAGTCTCTACTCACTTGAAGTAAATGAGAAGTATGCTTTATGCTTCTGCCACAATCCATCATGCCAATGGCACTAATATTAAATTTCTCATAGTGGTACCAAATAGTAAAATAGAGATATTTTATCCAAAATTTTATTTATATTAAACTCACAAATATATTGATTTCTATGCTAATTAAATTAATCAATTGCTTAGTAGTTAGTATCTATGATTTACATAACCAATTTGGTGATTTCTGTTCATTAGGTATGTTCAATAATTAAAATCTATGCCAATTGAGCTATTAATAATAATGAATTGACATGCTTATGTTAAATTTTAATTGTAGGGTGGCAATTCTTATTGCACTCAAGTGTATAAATAAAAAATGACTCTTTTGATAATTCTTTTCCTGTCTAATAACTGATTTGGCAGAATACACTATAGATAGAGACTAAAATAGAACATAAAGTAGATAATTTTTTATTTTGAAGTTGTAAACATGCCATTCTTTGATAGTAATATTCATTCACTCATTGGTTATAATTACCTCTACAGCCAACCCAGTCTAATATTTGTGTCTCCCATGAATATTTTGCTTTTTATTTCAAGTTACTTTACAATAAATTAAGCACTAAGGTTTATACTATTAAACTTTGTTTAAGAAAATTAATTATGTTTTGTAATACTTATAAAGATGTTGCTAAAAATATATTATTAATAATTGTGATTTTTATGAATTTAGTGTCAATTTTAATTTAGCTAATTACACTTCAAAACCCATTCCCAATACTATTACTAATCCTTTAGATTGTGCCAATTTAATATATCCATTCATGATGCTATATCTAACATTCCAGATTCTAAGCAATTATTAATTCTGAAATTATCAACTCTTTTCATTATACTATTTCTTATAATCCTGATGCTGGTGATGCTGTTTATTTTGCCACATTTAATAACTCCCTTTGTCACAATCCTCCAAAGGTTTACATAATTTAGGTACTACTTGTTATTTACATAGTTTAATTTAAATATTCAACTTTCTTAATATCAATGGCCATTTAAGTTCCAACAATGAATGTATTTCTCTTCTTACCAATATTAATAATAGTTCTGTTAGATAGGTAATTTAATGGCGTTATTTAATAGAGTAAAATTTAGTTTAGAAATCATAGATATTAATCTATGATTTAGTCAATTTCTGATTTTGAAATATTAATTTAAATTATTTTAAATTTGAATGTCAACTAGTAAACACTTCTTTAGTTATTTCTTTTCCTATGGATACTCCATCTTGTATGTGGTTAATTGCTTCTATACCATATGTATATGTTCTGTGTATATCAAGAATAACAGTGGTGATAGTAGGCATCCTTGTCTTACTACTTGTCCAATTGTTGTTAGTTTTGTTTCTTCATTGTCTATTCTCAATGCTGCTTTCTCATTTAGGTAGAGATCTTGAATGAGGTGTCTGTCTTTCCAGTCAATTCCTAATTGTTTGAGTGTTTCCATTTGTGTTTTCCAATTTACCCTGCCAAATGCCTTCTCAAAGTCGATGAAGCATGTGTATATTCAAGGCTTCTTTTGATGATTGTTCTCATACTTCCTATTGCTTCTCTAGTGCCACATCCACAACTAAATCCAAATTGACTTTGTCCAATGTAGGTATATATTTACTTTTGCTTCTAATCTTCTCATTAGTATTCTAAGCATGATTTTTGATGCATGTGATATCAGGCTAATTGTTCTGTGGTCCATGCAGTCTACTGCATTTGGTTTCTTCTTTAATGTACCATAATTGTTTTGTAGAAATTTTCTGGTCACTTTCCTTCATCATACATTGAATTGCTAATATCAGTGAGAATTATCATTGTTTTTGAATTGAGGGATTTAAGTAGTTCTGCTGGTATTCCATCCGTTCCTTCTGCTTTCTTGGTCTTCATATGTTTAACAGTTTATTCAACTTCACATTGTAATACTGATGGTCCTCTGAAGTCGTCATTGACAGTTTCTTCTTCTTCTAGTTGAAGATCGTTTTGCACAGGTTTATTCGTTTTGTTGTAGAGCTCTTCTATGTATGTCTTCCACTGATTCAATATATCATATTTTTTGGTTAGCAGAATTCCATTTCATCCTTTATTTCAGTTCTTCTGTCATGTGTTCTCTTTTCTTCTGTTAATTGTAGTATTTTTATACATCAAGTCACTTTGTCCCTTTTTGTCCATATCATTGATATTACTGCATATTTCTTGTCACCATGTTGTCTTGCTTTCTGTGTCTCCCTTTTAAGATTATTATGTAGTCTTTTGTAGTTTCTTCATCTGTTTTCATTGTTGACTGATTTCCATTTGTACCTTTCTTGTATTTTCTCAATCATCTGGTCATTGATCTAGGGTTTCTTTGATGCAATTTTTCTGATGTGGCCTATATTGGTTTCAGCAGATGTTCTGTATCACTATAGCTAATATAATGAGTGATACTAATCTCCCTTAAAGTCTAAAAATAAAACAAGTTTGTTTGTGTGTAGACAACTTTGCCTGTAGAGGAAATGTCCAGTCAATTAATAGTGATACTTGAAAAACTAACATGTCTTTGCTTCCAATAATTTATCAGATAACAGTTTTCATTCAGTTTTATTCTTATATTTTAAATAAACTATAATATCAGTGTTTACATGGAAACAGGACCTTTTGACTAGAGTCAAAGTCAACTACATAAAATCAAACTCATGTACCTACATTGCTTTTATCCTTAGGCAATTTAGAGAAGAGGTGGCCATCCTTTGGAAATCAGGGAGGTTAAAATATTTGTAGACGACTGACTGTGATGGCACCAGGGGTCAGGTGGGGCTCAGGCCCATACCTTTTTGTCTTAAGCCCCCCCCCCAACCTTTGATAGTATATAGTGTGCTGTCAATACATAGTATCTAATGCTTTTGTGAAAGTATTACCAGATATCACAAATAATGTCACAATAATGTAAATATGCCTAGTTCACTGTTATTGAGATAATGTAGATGAAATGCAATGTCACCAAAAGAAACAAACAATATGCCAACCATTCAAATTGGTTGACCAAATATATATTGATTATTAAAACAATGTTTTAATTTGAAATATGTAAAAATTCTGTTAACTGTAGCATATAAAAACAAAATTTTTGTAAATTAAAATACAAAAAATACATATGTGGTCTAATTGAATATAAATTTATAACTAAATTTTGTTCAATTATAGGGTGCCCAAAAACTTTTTTTAAATATGTTATATGTCTTAAAATTACACTTATATTTTGCTACACAGGTACATTTAAAACTTTTATTTATAGAAATTTATATTTAAAAAAATCAAACTAGGAGTCAATGACATCATCTGGTCTAAAAAGTAAAGTATGTCTGACTGATTTCAAATTTGGTGTGTTGGTTCACTAGAGATTCAGAAAAGCACAAAATCCATAAATAAATTCAGGGATGAGTTTGGCCAATATAAAAAATCTGCAGAAATATAAATTTGGGAGAGGCCCAAACCATGGCAAGCCCTACCCACCATAACTTTTTAACCATATTTTAGTCATTTACAAAATTTTAATTTTAACCAAAATGCAAAAAAATATAGAATTCTGCAAAATTGTAGAAAAAATCCCATTCCCAAAAATTTTTGAATTTGTGCTAAGTATCATATTTGAAATCAATTTGACATATTTTAATTTTTGGACCAAATGATGTCATTGGCCCCTAGCTTGGCCTGCATATTGATATTTATAACAAATGGAAATATTGTCAATATAAAAATATAAACAACTTATGTATGTAAGCAGTTTGTATGGTCCTTATTACCCCACTCTACCTTGGAGATTAATTTTAACATAAAATATTACTTGTCATTTTTTATCCCTTTGTACCACTAAATTTTACCCTAATTGATACACAGCACTTTTAGATGCTTATCACCACTAATTCAGGCATGACATGGGGCTGTCCAGGCATGTTAAACATTTTGACAAATCAATACAAAACTTCACTCATGGTTTCAACAAGTATAAAATTATTCATCTATAGCCCCAGCCACTTCAAATGCCCTTACGTCAATATTTATCACAATACATCACCATACTTTATTGAAATCATATAATTTTTTTTTATAAACACACTAAAAGGTATTGATTATCAATCAATAAATGAGTGGTGGTCCTGTATTCTTTATAGAAGAACAAAAATGAATGGAGGAAATGGGAGATTCTTTGAAAATGAAAATGTCTCCTCTGGTGCCAATAACCATCTGAATTTCATATGGCATTGATTCAATAAGGTTTGTGATCACATAAGCTGGGATCTGTTGCCATTCATGCTGTGTTGCAGCCCACAACTCTACCAATGAGTGCACCTCTAGTTGATCCAGATGCTGTTGGAGACAGCCCCACAGATTCACAATAGGGTTGAGGTCTGGTGACTGTGGGGGCAAGGTCAGAATCTCAATGCCATGGTTTTTGAAGAATCACTGGGTTGTGTGAGCACTCTGACAACTTGCATTGTTTAGCTGAAACCTCTGATCATGTCCTGGCAGGTCTAGAGTAGCCAGATGCTCCTGGAAGATCTGCTGATAGCCAGCAATTGGACCTGGACCATTGAGGGTGAAAGTACCCCAAATATGGGGTTTGACACTAGATAAATGCATTATAGATCTGATATGATGGCATTAAAGGCCTGTGACTCCTCTATGTCATACATATCACTGCTGCTGGCTGGCAACATAATGGACAGTAGACATATCAGAGAAGATGACCCTACTCCACTGTCCAATACTGAAGCTCTCTTGTCCACTGAAATTTTCTCTGATGCTGTTGAACTGTCAACAAAGACTTCTTGATTGCCACACATCCATACAGAACAGCCTTATAGAGTCTGCACTTCACTGTCATGAGGGAGGCTTCAACAAGGTGCTCTATCTGCCATCATTGCCTGAGTTGATGAGCTGCCATAAGTTGGGGGGCTGTTGGATGAAAGTCATATCTTGGGTCACATAATGGGTAGAAAAATTACTTGCATTTTAAACCAGTATAAACTTATTTATATTTAGCACTAAAAACATACCACTACAAAGAACAAAGAAATAGTAATTTTTGGTCATATAACCTTATATTTGTTTAAAGCATTACATTCTAATGTAGAAAAGAGCCTTGGGCATGGCATTGCCATCCAGAAAAGTATATATATTGGTAAAGAGATATAACCTCACCCTAGAATTTAATATTTTCTGTAGGTATATGAAATCATGCTGAAATTTGGACAGATGCATAAACATTTTTTTTAAATAATTGTTTAGATGTCTATAGTTTTAATTTAATTAGCAGATTTTGTGTATATATCCATTGGATGCAACTTTTGTGTCACCCTGTATATCAAATTTATAAACATTTAATATTATGGTAAGTTAACAGAACATACCCTCCACAAAGAACACAGAAATTGTAGTTTTAGCACATAAAACCTTATAATTTTTAAGCATGACATTCTAATGTAGAAAAGAGCTTTCGGCATGGCATTGCCATCTAAAAAAAGTAATTTATGGGAAATATGAACAATCCAAGTTAAAGAGATATTATCTCTACCCTAGAAAATTATATTTTATGTGTAAGAATTGTGTTAAAATTTATAATAATAATTATTGTTCCTTGATAAATTTGTAGACATCTATAAAAAAAACTTTTTCCTATATGTCTAGATAATGAGATACTATGTCCCATTGTCAAGATGACAAGATATTTTATCATCTAGATGTTTAGATGAATTTGTTTACATATCAAGTAAAAAGAATTTAAAATCATCTATATATCTAACTGATTTTTTCTAGATGTCTAGATGATTTTTATCTGTAGTGCAAGTTCAACTTTAAAGGTTTAATATTTTCTATGCTAACTAATATTTTGATTTCACTGGATTTTTTTGTTTTATTGTGACATTATAATCATGTTTTAAAAAAGCTTAATATTTAATGAATATTACATTAAATTATTTGGGTAATGAGAGTATCATTCTTATTAATAAGAGTCTTGTTTTTATTACATACTTAATTTTTATTTTATGTAATGTAATGGGTTTTATTTTTATTAGAATTAAAAAAAAGATATATATTTTTATAAGATAATTGATTTTGATGAAATTGAGATTCTTGTCTTGTTATATAAAACAAATCAATTTACTAGTGTTATTTTTAGTAGCAGTATAATAAGTTATAAGTTAATCTTTGAAATTAATTAATGACTCAGTTAAATATTCTTTGTTAATAATACCAACAATAACATTTTAAATGTAGAAGGGCAACTAGTATACATTTTGAAACAATATTAAAGTCAAACATTGTACCTATTATATTTAATATTTAGAATGAATTTACATCCAATAAATAAATTGATTGACTTCTCAGAAAATAAAAAGATACACCTAGATAGCTCAGTATCTTGGGCCAAATACATTGAATTGCTGGCAGGCTGCATACAGCTAAAATTGAGTGCTAATAGAAATGTGATTTTGTAATTAATAGAATTTTTTTGAAATTTGATTTTGAAGTCAATAGAATTTTTGTAACAAAATTGGGTCATTTAATGCATAAAAAATAAGTCAAATTTTGTTGAGGTACTCACTCAGTTCCTATGCCATATATCAATGATTTGATATATGGCAATGGGATAATTCATTTACAGTTCTTTAAACAAAAACAAACTCATGTCCTATTTTGTTTTTATTCTATATTCTTGACTAAGCCTTACTTAGGCTAGGGAAACCATCTTTTGAAATTTAGGAAGGTGATCATTCTTTGCCTTTGGGAATTATAGTGGTTGACATCATTCAGACTTTTACTGTAGACGAGATGCCAGTAATTCATGACCATGATATACTTTTTATTTTATTATTTTACTTTCACATATTAACCAATGTAAAATTGTTAAACACAAGAATATCAATTATTAAAACATGTAGAGTATATTTCGGTTATAACCACTATAAGCTGTATATAACATAAGTAAATAATTTACCGTTTTCTAGGCATTTAAAATGTTAAAACGTTTTCGAAGCAAAGATTTTTTTCTCCTGACTTTAAACATCTAATATTAAACTATTTGACCTTCAGACTTTTGCTGTTGAACTACTAAAACAAAATTCCTTTAAATTCAAAATATAAATCTATGATCTGAATTTGTTTAATAGATGTATTATATATCAATTATAGCTGTAACTAAGATTATTCTTCTTTAGACATACCTAAATGTTATATTATAGGAAAATATTTTCTAAAAAAACAATTTTGTTGTTGAGTACCCTTGTATAATCGTATTTCTGCATGAGAAGCTAGTTTGAATCATATATTTATAGTATTGATGTCGTAGTTTAATATTAATGGTTTAAAGCAAACTTATCTTCTGTTTAAGCTCATCATTTTCTTTTAATATCTGTCGTACGAAAATCACCTTTTTGTTCTGTAAATTCTATTGTAGAATGATTATAAAATCTGTGAATCATAATTTATTTGAAATGGCTAAGTTAAACATGATATAAATATTTTTATAGATAATAGGTAGCATGAATAAAACCTTAAGCTTAAACTTAATTTTTTAATGTTAATTTATAGGACGTTACTTTTATTAAGATATATATAATTTTTTAAATTGTGTATTTCTGAAAGTTTCTAAATAAACTGAATTTAAGCTGTGAAATCCATCGTTTAAGTCTAAGCTAAAGCTTATTGTTATTCATACTTCCTATTCTATATTTACAATTTGCTCGTTGGCATCAATGGCTGTTTCGAATGTAAAGTCCAGTGTACATGGTACTACTGAGTGGGTAGGACCATCAATGTGTATACCTATGTATACATCCAAACAAATATAATCAAGGATACCTAAATCGAAAATCATGCTATTAAATATTATAAAACAAATAATTATTACCTTCTGTAGGAAGATGGAGAATCAATTGAAGGTTGAAAATAATTATAATTAAACATAATTTTAGTAAGTAATCACCTTTAATGTGTACTGCTTCATCGAAAACAAACAAAAATCACGTACTTATAAATCAAATATAATAGCAAAATCAGGAAAGTTGCAGAGAACAAAAGAAAATCTAAAACTACTGAGATATAAAGATAAACAATCATTTTTATAGATTATCTACATACATCTTCTTTTCAATTGGTTAACGAATATGATTGTGAAATGAAATATGCGCAGGTAAATATCGAAACTACATACATCTTTCGTTATACATAGTTTGTAAGAAATTTTGTGAAATAAATTGACTACAAACTCCCAATTTATTTGATTTTGTAATCTCCTGAATATAGGTAAAAATGCAAGAAATATATAATTAATTTTATTTATTAGTTCTCTTGATAATAGGTACAATTTATCTTGAAGTAGGTATGTAGTAATATCTTCACAGTAAAGGATACAAGGGCTTCTAATATTATACAACTTGTGAACATAATAGTTTGTGTTTCATAATAAAAGGATAATTACGTCAGATGTACTCTGAACAGAAGGCAAACATGGGGAAAGTTAATATACAGAAATAATTAAAATCATCACATCTTAATAATACATCACCCTCAAACCTGTAATTAGGTAGGTATAGTATTATAAAAATTAAATCTACATATATACTATTTTAATAATGCATAATAGGTCACCTAAGGTATATAGGAAATTTTGTCAACATTTAATAAATAGTTCACGAATATTTGTACAAATTGAAGCGTGAGGCATTATCATTCATGTACCTGTAATACCTATTCGAATATAGTCTTTCACCAATCATACCTATATTAAAATAATAAAGCGAAAGCAAAAATAATGTATGCATAATGAAGGCATTAACAATAATGAATTATGCAATATCTGAAACTATTCAATTATTTCGTAAGTTCTGTGTTTCCTATCAAGTGTCAAGATAGAGGATGTACTTAGAAATATACTTGCATAGGACACTTTTGGGTATCGATAATAGAAAGGTTGAAAACAATACTGAGTACATTTTTGGGGACATAATTACGTATTCCTCAATACCTCCACAAAAATAAACATCCTTACTATATAATAATAAAAAGGACGTAGTAAGTTTGCACATGCAGCATAAATTTTATTTCTTCCGTAGAAGAGAATACAATAAATAAAACTGATAGGTCTATTTATTTTGTGATAGGTTATTCACACATTAGGAAACAATCTACTCATGCATCATGCCTACTTCGACCTCACCAACAAGAAACTTCTGTAAAGTACGTTTAATTAATATACACTATTTTTTTTTATTTAACATAGAAAAATATAAGAATTTCAGTCTAGGTATATCATAATAATTACAATGAATATAAGTATAAAACTAGGAAAATGTACGGATTGGGTTTATATACACAAGACAATAAATGTATAAATTTTAACATTAGTAGGAGCATTTTCCTAATCACCACTAATTCTGGTCTAATGTGAATGAATACACACAAAATAAAGTAATTTACCAAACAAAATATCACACAAATATCTGATTTAATACATGCACAATATGTCTATATATAGTATGTAGTAAGGTTAACATATATTCGAAAGGGTTTAACAAACTTGCAAAAGACATAATCTTATATGGATCCAATCTCATTGCGGTATTAGGGGTAATGAATAAACAGATAACAAAGTTAAAGCCAGCACTAGAGTTGACCAATTGAAACACATCTCGAGCTAGAGACCGTTTGCAACATTTTGACGCCTCCGTTTATCCACTAAAGATGAGAAGAAAGGAGCTTGGTAGGCTCCAGTTAGGGTCATTTACCGAAACCGAGTTGGTCTCTCATAGTTGTCAAGACCCATCAACACATTCTCCGCCATTCTATCCCCTCTGCCGCCAACGGTCATGTACAAATCCACCGAAATTAAACCCTCACCTTATTCAGTAGTCTTTATAGATGATTCTCATCTGCTTCCTTCTTTAATTGGTCTTTCTTCTTAAGCCAGCCTGTTTCCTCTTTCTTTTGCATAACCTGGGATCAGATGCTGACGGTTGTCTTCTCAAGAGTTCAAAGACGTTCTGTCTAATGCGATCAGTGTAGAACTTTCATCACCTGCTAATCAGCGACCCCAGATGGAACACTAACATCTTAGAGAAGCCTCCTCGAGTACAGAAATGGGATCGTTTGCAGGCAAGGGCAGGCTGACCAAAATATCAATGTAATGTCTACTATTTAATTTAGCATATACTAGTCTAGCTCATTAAAAAGGCCTACGTTCGACTGGGTTGCAGAAAGTGACAAGGTGAGTCTAGATACCGATATTTAATTAACATTAGTGTCCTGAAAGCTAGAACACTCTGAATAATAAATATAATTTCTACATACTATTGAACATCAGTTGGTAGAGCAGGCTAGATTTAATTGCACCTTTATTTCGGATAAATACAAAGTTTCATTCATACATTATAATGTCATGTACGCAGAAAGAATGTATGCCAAACTACCAACAATTCACCAAAAAAAGACTTTTCTTTTTGATGATGTATTAATATAGTTATTGATATATTTTTTACTATATTAATAAATGCATTTATAAATTCGTGAAAATATTTGACGAGTAAAAAGACTAAAATGAAGACGGCTTAAACATTCAAATTCTATAAATCTTCTATGGGAGACTTTCTCCACTGAACCAAGGAACATTTTTGGCAAGCAAACTTATGGAATGAATACCAGAAAGTGGCTAAAATCCCGCTAGATAATACAGCCCTGGACAAAGGAATAAAAAATAAGTATTTAAGGAAATCATATAATAAGTATGTATAAAAAAACAGCTATTATTTCGCCCAGAGGTGTAATTACAATTCAGAAAAACTGCCTCATATCACGAAAGTAGAAATATAGACTATGTACTATGATAGCACAGGAAGAAGCCGATTAAGAAAACTAACAACCCACCTTCAAAACCCCCATTTCAACACGAGCCTGAGTTGATATTGAAAATGATTTTTGTGTTGTTATACTTGTACTCAATAGAAAACATAATGTAACTAGTTTATTGTAAAAAAAATAACATGATTTGATGTCTACGTGCGAATAACAAGTGAGTCAAAAAAAGAGAACTAAATGTGATTCGTTTGAAGTAATAATCCTATTTTAAAATATAAATGTACAAACGCATAGTTTCTTAGGGATCAAACATTTATATCTATACAATAGAATCTGGCATAACAAGACCATTGGGTATGTATAGTTCTGGGCAATATCTTATTTACATATCAAACCAAAATAAGATGCTTCTGCATGTACGTTGTTGCAGCAAGGATATCTGAAAAGTCAACAACCAAGATGTCCACTTTAAGAATAAAGGGAATCATAACTGAATATATTATTATTGTGTAACAAAATACTGATCATCTGGTTAACTTCCTGGTGAGCGTGAAGACCTGAGAAAAACATGATAACAACGATCAAACCAGTTAGTAGCCGTCTGATCTACGGAGGTTTCACAGCAGAAGTTAAACAATGGAAGAGCACTGGAACGTCCATGCGTGTTGGCTCATGTATGTAGATAGCGACATTAGAAAGAGTCCGTATGTCCGGCCAGAAGATACACATTTGAATTGGACATCGGGTCCTCACTGGGCCGGCTTTCAACAACAATGTTCCTAAAATGAACAACAAATTCGACACCAACTGCTTGTATTGCTCAAATTCTACCGACCTATCTTTATCAGAGCTAATTTTGAACTTCTAAAGACATAGATATCTAAATCTCCATTACTTTACAATAGTCATAGACTTTTTATCGACGTTTTCTAGGCACAAAATGGGTTGAAACAAAGTTTTTTTTATAATATTACTCTGTGATATCATAGATCTTGTCTTAGAAAATGAATAATGGTAAGTATACAGCACATTTTTCAAAATGAATTCCAGACATTTTTAACAAGTACTGAATCTGCATTATTATTCTTCACAAAATCAATTAAATTAAAAATGGAGTACCCAACCCAGTAGAACTTAATTTCAATAATCTAATACTCACAATCGCCGTTTTGACTTACCTATCATGTCCCAATAACCGGTAAATATGCTTTGTATCACTAATATCTTGAGTTAACTAAAATGAAACATATTACCGAAAATTAGCAGAGCATAAATGACCGCGCTTTCATTGCGAAAACCAATGCAATAATGTGAATCGTACCTGACCCTTGAAGCTCTTGCCACGCAGGCCGTGAGTGTGGAAAGCCAAAACACTGTCCCGAAGACACACTGAAAAGATAGAACATGATAATATCGATGGAGATAGTGCTAGTACATCTATCAGTGTTGCCAGAATAGCAACTAAAATATATTACCTATGGATTCAATGTGAAGTCCAAAGCTGAGCTCAGAAGCCATATGACGACTGGATTTCAGACGCCCACTCATGCTGACAACTTTGGCACAATCTAAAAACAGCAACAAAGTTATACAAATTCTACACTGCCCACTTAGCACACATGTAGGTAGGTGCCCTTGCTGAGATTTATGCTACTGGTTTGAGAATCATCAATAAAAGACAGCGGAGCAAGGGACCAATTACCACTAGGTAAATAATATGTCCCTCATTTCAATTGTTTTCATCACAGAGTGACTCTCTCTGGATCTCAATCTTTTCGATAGTAAATAAAATTCAACGATTTTTATAATTTGTCCAATTGAGCCTCTACAAAGTCGCATAATTTTTACACAAATAAATCCATAGATTGATAAATTAAGATTTAATTTTGTTTAAAATATTAGCGGAACATGTCTTTATATCCACTGCACAGTCTGTATAGCAAAATTGTTCCATTTGAGTAATGGAGTGATGATTGTGAATATTTTATATAGAATTACTTTCTCTATTGACAACAACCTCATCGAAGTATAAAACTGCACACACCTCCAACAAGAGTCGGACTTCTGTATATATATTTATTACTCTATGGTTTTCACAACAAAACCAGCCATAAAACGATCAATAGTGATTTTTATTTTTTTTTAATTTGTAAATTAAACTTCGTGGCGACAATTTCCCTTTCGACTTCCAAAAAGAAATTAAATTGAGTGTGCCTCCTCTGTCAAGACAACATTGTTTAAAAAAGTTTATAAATAATGTGCATTTATAGTAAAATAGTAAATGTTTCATCAAGATTTCCGTTTAACTGTTAATTATTAAATATCTCAATTGTCTTACTAGTGAGCAAATGTAATTATTATAAAATGCTTTTAAACAAAAATGCAAAGCTGCCTACATAGTATTCAATCGTATAAATGTCAATCTCCCATTTTTAAAACACGGCCAATGCCTCACAACTCTTAATTTATACAATACATGTCACCCACATTGTAATACCGAAAATAAACTCCACCATCCACCGGCTGATATACAAAATGGGAAAGTTAAAGAAGACAATAATTCCTCGTTCTTCAAACAAAATAACATTCCATCTAACAATGGAGAGCATCTACATAAAAAAGTTTTCAAAGAATGCGTGCATGTTGGCTTATTTACTGCCCAGTTGGCAAGAGGTGAGTGGTGGAGGCATTATCATTTCTATATTATTTACATTGGTTGTCGTGGCAACTGAATCAAGTGCGGCTCAACTGTATAGCTCTACATGACTTTCCTCGCTAAATAATCACAGTTGCATTATAGTTGACTAATATACCTATCACATATAAAGTACGTCTACACCTTCAAATGGTGAGTAAGTAATCAATCCCAAGTTGGGTTGTTGTTAGCGATTCGAGTATTATTCTGGAAGGGGTGGGTGTGTAAAATATTCCGTCAGATAAAAACCTAGCCTATTTCTAAAATATAGTCAAACGTATGCTTAGTTCAAGATCATAAATTTCAACTATGAATACTATTTAAATATAAAGTAGTAGGTGTT
The DNA here is from genome assembly GCA_034780595.1 of Parotoplana pacifica. NCBI lineage: Eukaryota > Metazoa > Platyhelminthes > Proseriata > Otoplanidae > Parotoplana > Parotoplana pacifica. The sequence goes on along the minus strand of JAUYWI010059235.1, from coordinate 84 downwards.
CCCACAACTGAAAATAATCAATTAATTTTTATTCACCAGCAAAGCCACTACGAGACCGGTTTCGGCCTTTTTGGGTCTCATCAG
>JAUYWI010059224.1:0-16207 GCA_034780595.1 Parotoplana pacifica | reverse complement strand
TAATATTTACACAAATAGCACCAATTTTTGACATTCCTACAGAGATATTTTTAAATATCCTAAAAGCAAAAGTGACTTTTGCCACATAGTGTAAATCGTTATATGGCAAGACTCTCACCACATAGTGTAAATCCTTATGTGGTGAGAGTCTCACCACATAGTGTAAATTGTTATGTGGCAAGACTCTCAACACAAGGTGCTGACCTTTTGCTAATTCAATTGCCAAAAATCTATTGACACTTATATTGTCACATATATGCATGCTTTTTGATTATAAATGTCTATTGATAGTGTGCACCAGTAAGCGATGGTTAGGATTAGGTCTGTGCCTAGTACATCAGCATTGAATATTGATTGGCCTCAGAGCCAGACCTTTCTTTTATTATCAGGTATATAGTACTTGTGGTATACACACTATTAATAGTATGCCATACTAATTTCAGCAGATTATTTCTAAAAAATCCTTAGGGGGTCAGTTTTTATTGAGAATATGTTAATTTACTACACTAACATATCATTAATATAACTTGTTCAAAAAAAAACTGACCCTAACTTAAAAATCCTTAGAAATTATTATTTTTAACAATATTAAAAAAAATCTTTTTTTTAAACAACATGTCTATAGTGAGACTAAGTATAGTATTATTAATATTACAAATGTTTATTGATAATGAATGTACTGTCAATAGCATAATTTATTTTTTCTATTCAGAAATACAAGGCAGTGGCTATTGGTCTGTCTAGATAGACCTGGGTCTTCAATGAATAGGCTATATGTCCATCTATTTATAATTTACATCATATAGGTTATTATATATTATACAATATCTATAGAACAATAGCATATATATTTATTATTAATTCAGATATTGTATCGTAAAAAAAATCTAAATGCTAAAAACTGACCCTAAGAAAGAATAGTGCCTGGATTTAACAACAATAGAATTTATTTTTATTATTCTATCATTATAATAATGATCATTTCATTTTATTTATGGGCTCCCCACAATTAATTTACTTTCTCCAGCTTGTACCATAGGATGAGTTGTTGCTAAAGACATGAGTAGAGTAAGACTTCTGATTCTATGATAATGATCCCACTGAATACATTTTCTTTTGTTTCCAGCAGGAAGAAGGGGTTTGGCTTTGATTTGTATGACTGAATACCTTCTTTTCAAAGTCTTTTCTACTATACATACAGCCTCAGCCAAAAGTTTGGAAAATTTGTTCTAAATAAATGAAAAAATTGATATTCAAAACATATTTTAAAAGAAATATGCATAATAATGACAAAGGAGCATATATGTATGTACAATTTATTAAAAATTTGAAATTGTAATAGTTTACATTTATAAATTACATAGTCATTTCAATACTTAGTATGATGTCCTTTCATCTTGAGGCATGCCTCTAAGCATTTTGGCATGGATGAGATGAGTTATTCAGGTAGTTTGGAGTAGTCTCCTATGTCCAAACCAGTTTGTTTTTTCCCTTTAAATCATCTAATGATGTTGGTTTTTAAAGATTGCACCTTGCTTTTCACCAGATCCTAACAATTTTCAATAGGGTTGAGATCTGGTGAACTTCCTGGCCATGGACTGGGAACTGAATTCCTGAATTGGAAAGTCATTTCAACAATTTTTGCTTTGTGGCAAGGGGCACCATCATGTTGGAACTATGTCAAATTAGCAATATCTAAGAAAATTGTCACTTTCTCCTGCAATATTTTAAGACTTGTCCATTTATAGTGGTGTTTGGTGGCATAAACCAAAGGCAAATGACTATTTGCACATATTGCATTCCAGATCATGATTTTAACAGTAGGAATTACATATATTGGACCACCTTTTTGAAGGTGGTCTTCAGACAATGAGAAACTGTTCTATTTGAGTTTCATCACTGAACATCACTTTAGACCAGTCTTTAATGGTGAAATGTTTGTATTTCTTGCCAAATAAAACACTATTTTTGATGTCTTTGGCATTCAGGCAAGGTTTCCTGACAGCTTTGAAAAAATGGAGATTGAAATTGTCACTAAGACAACATCTAATTGTTCTGTGACTTGGTGTAGGTCAGTTTAGAAATATTTCTGAAGAGATATCTGCTGAAATAACAAATGGATAGGCCTTAACATATCTGTGTATGGACCTTTCCTTACAAATGGATGTAACCTGAGGCCTTCCCTTGTGTTCTCTACTGGTAAAATCTTGTTTCTCTCCATTTTTTCCTTTGTTTTGCTAATGCAACTCATTGAACAATTGAAATGTGTAGCAATATCACATAACTTAACACCATTTGAGCCCTCATTTCTGTAGATAACTCTTTTGTTTTGCCCATATTTCAGATTACTGGAAAATCAATAAATCTTTAAATAATGATGAAATATGTGTATGTAGGTCAAGTGTTTCTATTAGCAACCTAATTGCATTGGATAATTTAAAAAAATTGTATAATACTATTTATAGTAGCACAACTGAGCAAAATGTTTTATTATTTTGAATAAATTTTTGAAACTTGGCCTAGGCGGTATACTGACTTTTCAGTTCAAAGAAACTAACCACTGTTTCTTTTGTTCTCTGGATACAAGTCATGGATGGCAAATATAATTGACTACTAATGCAGTTAACACTTTTAGTCTCCTACTGCATTGTTGGTCATCAACCAAGTTAGTTCCTGCTTTTCATTGGATTTGTTTACAAATAGTGAAATGAGAAACATTACATTGTCTTGCCAATGATTGTTTTGATTACCCATTTTGATGTAAGAAAATAATTTCAAAATTTTGATCATGAGATAACTTAGGCATGATTATCATAAAGCATACTTCCAGCTCTAATTTATATGTCAAATTTGGAAATTCCAAATTAGAAAACCAAATAAGGATTCATTTAACTTGGAAACAAACTAGAAAACTGATAAGAATTCAATCAATATATCCAAAGAAATCTGAATTTGAAACTTAAATCTAGAAGTTTGATTATTTTTGTAGGTGGGTAACCTTCTTTTATGGGTGTGTAGTTACCAACTATGAACCACTTACAAAACAATAGCTACAGGAATAATTTTTTTGCAAAAAAACAGATTTGGCTTAGAGCATGCTAGTCACTGATACAGAAATATCCATATTTTTTGGATCAATATTTTTTAATGCTTACAATGCAATTCCAAGAAATATTTTTTATCTCAAAGATATGATTTTTAAAATTTTATTTTTATCTGACTGAAAAAATATACAAACAATTTTGTATTATTATGTTTTGGTACTTAGCTTTCCTTTAAATCACTAAAATATCTGATGATTCAGAAACAGAATACAAAAAAATTCTAATCTGGGGCTAAGCATATTTATTCAATGTAGCATTCTATTCTCAGCATTTTTGATTTTTGCCCTCCCCCTCACAAGGTAGATCAAAAACTCTAAAATGTGTAAATTAAGAAACAACTTGACATAACTAAGTGGAGACTATTACCAGTTATCTAATATTTCAAATGAAAGGGTATATTTAGTTTCAACCAATGACAACCATAGCTTTAATCCAATTAATCTATCCACACTATTGTAGGTAAATATACAATATTTACTTTTTAGCTTGATAACTTATCTCTAAGTAATGCAGTAATATTTTCTAAAACCTTAAAATATGTGAATTTATTTTTGGGTGTTAGTTCTCACTAGGTAATAGTATAAATGCAATTGTGTTTTTATATAAAACTGCTTCAATTTTTCTGCCTTTTCTTCAGAATTTATTGAGCCCACCTATAAAAGCATTGCTATTTGGGATAAATGTTTAGAAATTCATTATTCCTTTACATAATGGGGCAGCCCCAGCCACCACACAAAAATTCTGAATATGGAATTTTATTCCCTGCCTCAAATTCAGTCTAGGTGCCAAATTTTATTAAATTGGTCAATGTTTAGACTAGTATAGTCAACTAATTGGTGCTAAAGATAGAGAAAAAGAGTCAAAACAAGAATTAATCACTTTTGGAGATGGTATGTCCTACACTACTTGTCTGATTTGGAACAAATTTGATATTTAATATTGAATTCTGCACAATCATATAAATTTTAAGTGATGGAACCATTACATATTTTAATAAAGAGGTAGAATATGGACCATTTTTAATGATCCCATAAATTTCATGAGGCTTTGATTATACTATTGAACATTAATTTTCTTAAGAAGAGCATTAAAATCAGAATATTCTTTTGAGACCATCTCATCAATGGTGTATACAGGTTAATGATAATGACAGAACATCAAATTTAATGGAATGGAACTGTACAATAGAGCAAAAGATTTATATAATGAAGTCAACAAGTATACAAACTAAGTAGTTACTGAACTGAATGAACTGAGAAAGCAAAGAAGAAAATATATTAATAAGACAAATATATCACTGGGGGAGATGCAATGCTTTAAAAAATAGTTTTTGAATGCCTAAAGTAAGGCTAAAAGACATGGGTTGCATCAGCCTTCAAAACAGAGGAAGAAAGGATTAGAAGATTTAGAAACAATACTAAAATAGTTATGAACTTTAAGATGACAAAACTGTTAGTAGTCAAAAATGTGTTTAGAGATGGCACTTTTAGGTGTTTTGATTTGTTTATTTATCAACCAGAGGGGAAAATATTCATTTACTTGTAGGGATAAAGTGTGATCTGTATGTTAAATATACTGTGCACTACAAGTATATTGAAATTTATAAATAACAAAAGAGTTAGCAAGTAGCAGGACTTTATTTTTAACAAAGGTAGCTAGAACTTCTGTAATTGTATTCAACAAGACCAATTTAGCAGTGGGAAAACATTGGGCAATAGCTATATTTGGATGTCTCTTTATAATATGATTCACATAATCACCTTTAAATTGTAATGTGATGAAGGTAGACTTTTTTAAACATGCAGAGAAATTTTAGTTTTTACTTTAGGTGAGCTGATTTTTCACTAAATCTAGTAGGGTAATGGTTTGAAATCAAGGTCTCTTTTAAAATAAAAAGTTCCCTAATCATTGTATCTTTGGAAGATTCTCTTCTCTTAGCAAAATAAAGTAGAAACTAAAGCAAATTTGTGTTGTATGGGAGAATAATTCCCAAAAGTGAGTATATTGACCAGTCCAGATAGATTTATGGAAAACAGATCTTTAAATAAAACATCACATTTCTTGATCAAGACATCTAGGAAAGGCAAGCAATTATTCTTTTTTCAACTCTATTGTGAAAGTGAGATTAGCGGACATTCTGAAGGAGAATGAGAAGTTTCAAAGTTTGATTTTTGATTTACAGATAGCAAACGTATCATTGATGTAGCGAAAATAAGCTAGAAGATTATTAATGTTATTATGAAGGATACTTTCAAGGTATGTCAAAACCAGGCCTAATGGACTCCCCATCGCCACACCATCTATTTGTGTTAATAAATTGAACATTGGTATATTAAAAGAAGTCATTTAAGAATGTCAATAGGGATCGATACATTCAAGTGTTCAGATATATAATGACATATAATTTCAATGGTCTTAACAACTAGGACGTTGGTGACTAAGACAAAACGTCAAACGATGCCAAGTAGACGTCTTTGATGTTGGTGTCTTTAATGAAGTCAACAAATCTGAACGTATCTTTCAACCATTGAATACACGAGGATTTGACCTCCAGAATGATGATTTTGGCTAACTTTGAGCTAGGACATGATAAGGGGAATTGTACCTCGAAAGAATCAGTCTCCGCGGGCAATTGGGTTAGCAACAAGTTTGTTGTCTGTTGATCGAAAGATCAAGCTTTGAAGCTTATCACTCTCCTTCAGAATGTCCATCTTAATCTCACTTTCACGATGGAATTGGAAGAGAATAATTGCTTGCTTTTCCTAAATGTCTTGATCAAGAGATGTGATGATGGTTCTATCCTAAGATTTGTCTTCCGTAAATTTTTATCGATTTGTCAGAATACTCACTTTTAAATTTTTGCCCAATACAACACACACGTGCTTTAGTTTCTACTTTATTTTACCGAGCGAAGAGAATCTGTTGCTCTTCCAAAGATACATTGGTTACAGAACTTTCTACCTTAAAAGAGACCTTGATTTCAAACGGTTACCCTAGTTTGAAAGATACAGCTCGCTTAAAATAAAACCTGAAATTTCTTCGCAAGTTCCAAAAAATCCACCTTCATCACATCAGTTTAAAGGTAATGATGTGAAACGTCAAGAAGAGACATTTAAATTTAGCTATCTCCCAGTGGTCTTGTTGAATATAACTACTCAAGTTCTAGCTAACCATGTTAAAGATAAAGTCCCGCTACTTGCCAACTCTTGTTATTTATAAATTTGAACGTACCTGCAGTGCGCAGTATGTCGGGCGTATAGAGCGTACTTAATCCCCACGTGTAAATGAACATTTCCCCCGCTGGTTGATCAATAAATAAGTCAAAACATCTAAAAATGCCATCCTCTAAACACGTTATCGACTGCCAACATTAAGAAAAATTTTATTTTAAGGAATATTTTAGTATTGTTTCTAAATTTTCTAATCTTTCTTCCTATCTGTTTTGGAGGCTGTTGCGACCCCTGTCTTTAAGCCTAATTTAGGCATTCAAAAACAATTTGTTAAAGCGTTGCATCTCCCGTAGTAACTTATTGATTTATTAGTTTTCTTAACTTATTTTCTTCTTCGTTTTCTCTGTTCATTCGATTCAGTTAATACTTAGCTTGTGTATTTGTTGACTTCAGTACAACAATTTTGCTTTATTGTACTTTTCCATTCTATTTAACTTGATCTTCTTTTATATTTCATTGACCTGCATACACAACTGATGAAAAGGTCTCGACAATATGTTTCTGTTTTAAACACTCTTCTAAAAATTTTGTAAGGGAGCGTATTATTTTAATAAATTTGTTTGTTTTATGATATAATTGTTTTAATTGTTTGAATTTATCTTAAGAATCAATAATTGAATACAAGCTATAAAAAAACCTTTTGTATGAGTAACAGATCAGGGTTTTGATCAAATGATTTCATTTCCCACTATCTTGACTTTGTTTTTAAAAAATCATTTCTAAAAATGCAATTTAAATGACACTTTTACTTTTATTTGATATTTTTCATTTTAGAAAATACTTTGAAGTATGGTTAATCAAGTCTTCCGTCAGTTTTGGTTATTATTATGGAAAAACTTTCAGTTACGGCGTCGTCGACCTTTGTTATTTGCTTCAGAAGTTTTAACCCCCATATTGATTGTTACTCTACTTGCTGCTGTTAGAACTCGAGAAATACGTCATCAACAAAAAATTTGTCGATTTCAGTCAAAGCCGTTGCCTTCCATGGGTACATTTGTGTGGTTGCAATCTTTTTTGTGTAATTTTAATAACAGTTGCCACAATTCTGTACCACCTGAAGTCAGTGATATCTTTCTACAAAGCAATATTTCACGAAGCTTTTGGGATGTCGTTGAGGCAGCTACTAATGCTAATATAAGCCAGTCATTTAATATCTTCTTTGCATCTTTGTCAATGGTTAATTCGAGTACAAATACAACTTTCATGCAAACTATGTTAGAAAATCTTATGGACAATTATTACTTTCATGATTTTCTCTTTAAAGCAATGTCTTTTTCTGAACAAATGCCGGGTCTTCTATCGTTGTTTAATTCATCCGATTCTGGGAATGTTGAACAAAATGTATTTCTAACATACATTAAAAGATTATGTACAGAAAATTCGGATCTTTATCGATCATTCATGTCAAAGTTAGGAAATCTAACTTCCATAGCCGATGTTGATAATGAAACTCATTATCGACCTAAGCACCAAATACATAGATCAAAGGAATGCAATAAGTTATATACTGAATTAAATAAAGACAACAATAAATTAATTTTAGAAATAACAGAGCATATGTTATTTGGTCGAATTTATTACTCACCCAACACAACACTGACTCGTGCATTTATTCAAAGAGCAAATGCCACTTTTGATGGGCTTGGGAAACTCCAAAGTGCTTCACTGAAATGGCGCTCAGATGTGTCAAGTTGGCTACGCACAACATTAAATTCAAGTTCTGAAGTGAACGCTTTGCGTACTATTATTTTATTTTGCCATCTACATAGTACTTTGCTGCCTGAACAACGCATTTTGTGCGGTAGAATATCCAATTGGTTGGAGACCGACAATAGAAATCCAATATCCCCAAACTGGGTTCAAATGGTAGATATGCTGGATGTGTTTTTCAATTTTTCAGCAACATATCTGCCCTGTTTGGAATTGGACAAATTTACAAGTGCTGATTCTGAAGAAGATGTTAATAAACTACTGGAAGAGGCTTCCTACGTCTGGGCGGTGGTTTTGTTTGATGATATTGATGATAACAGTATTTCAGAATTTGATATTGACCATGTTAAAGTAAGAATAAGAATCGAAAATAGTAAAGTGTATTCAACGTTGAACTTTAAAGTTCTTGACCGAACTTGGTCTCCAGGACCGCGAAGAAATCCTCTTTTTGATATGAATTACTTCACATATGGTTTTATTCATCTACAAGAAATGATTGGAAAAGGGATTATCGAGACAATAACTGGGAAAAATCTGGATTATTCGATAAATATGCAACAAATGCCATATCCATGTTATACTCGGGACAAGTTTATCGAGAAAATGAGTGAAACATTGCCATTACTTTTGACAATAGGATGGATATTTTCGGTTTCGATGACAGTACGTGCAATTGTTTATGAAAAGGAAAAGCGATTGAAAGAAGTAATGAAAATAATGGGTCTTTCAAATGGCGTACTTTGGTTGTCTTGGTTAAGTACATCATTAATTATATCAGTTTCAACTGCTATTTTGATTACCATCATCCTCAGTGTGTCTAATGTATTCATTTACTCTTCGCCTACACTTTTATTTTTTGTTATATTTTCCTTTATTGTCTCGTTAATTGGCCAATGTTTTCTTATTAGTGTTTTCTTTAGTCAAGCTAATATTGCTGCAACTGTGACTGGTATACTCTATATTATGTGCTTCTTACCATTTACCATAATGCAAGTCACCGAACAATCGATTGCCGAGGGGGCACTTTATGCCCTTTGTCTTTTGTCACAGGTATCCTTCAGTTTTGCATGCCAGTATTTTGCACGATATGAAGAAAAACGGGTAGGAGCTCATTGGGACAATCTATGGGAAAGTCCCTCAAATTATGATGAGTTTTCCTTAGCTCAGTGTATTGGTGCGTTCTGGGTCGATGCCGGCATTTATTTTTTAGCAACCTGGTATTTTGATGCAGTGATTCCTACAAAATATGGAATTTCAAAAGTTTGGTATTTTCCATTCACGAAGGAGTACTGGGTCGGGTCTGAAAGCAACCAGAATGAAGCATTGACATCATCTTTTTCAAACAGTGAAAATGAGTTTGATTTATTTGAATCGGATCCCAAAGATCATATAATTGGCGTTGAGTTAAAAGAACTGCGTAAGGTTTATAAAAGTGCTAATACAACTGCGGTGGATGGTATAAATCTACGCTTTTTTGATGGACAAATTACTTCTTTGTTAGGGCATAATGGTGCCGGAAAAACAACTATACTGTCTATTATATCAGGTTTACTGAAACCAAATAATGGAACTGTTTATGTTTACGGGCGGGATATTCGGTATCAATTAGACACTATTCGCAAGGATTTTGGAATATGCCCACAGTATAATGTTCTTTTTGACGATCTTACAGTTAAAGATCACATTTATTTTTATGGCTTGTTAAAAGGAATGCAAAAGTCATATATAAATTCTGAGATTACTCGTTGTATAGATGCTGTTGGTCTAACGCATAAACTAAACGAGTTAAGTAGAAATCTATCGGGTGGTATGAAACGAAAACTGTCAGTTGCCATGGCATTCGTTGGAGGTTCAAGAGTGGTCATATTGGATGAACCTACTGCAGGAATGGATCCATATGCTCGTAGATCTATTTGGACACTGATTGGGAAGTTTCGTAAGGATAGAACAGTAATCCTTACTACCCATCACATGGACGAAGCTGATGTTTTAGGAGATCGCATTGCTATAATTTCAAGGGGCAAATTACGATGTGTTGGATCATCAGAATATTTACGAAAATTGATAGGAAAAGGATATAGTCTAGTCATTAGCAAAGCTGAAGACAAGATCATTAAAGCTTTGATGACTAAACGGGATATCACTAACCGCTTGGTAGAATTTGTTAATAGTTTTATAGGTGGAGCTAAATTACAGAATGAAACACTGACAGAGTGGTATTTTAAATTGCCATCTTCAGGTCTTTTTGATGGGGAGTTTTCAAATTTAATTCGAAATTTAGATATTTCAGCCGACGATCTTTGTATTAAAAGTTATGGACTAGCGGATTCGTCATTAGAAGAAATGTTTCTTCACATTTCAAACGATCCGAATAGTGATTTTGACATCTCGAAAAAATCCTTGTCTAATTCAGATCGGGATCGTCAAGATCTTTCCTTATCTGTTAATTTAAAGAGAGGTAGATCAAAGTCAGTATGTAAATTCCATATGCTAAATTCTATTGCTCCGACACGTTTGGCGGATTTGAATGCCAGTATTGCAGGTTATCATAAATCTAAAATGGGTGTTGTGAAGAAACATCATACCAACATGAGCGGTGCCGGTATGTGGACCCTTAACGGAATTTTGGCTTATCGTGCCCAATGTTTAGCTATGTGGGCTAAACGTTTACATTATTTTTGGAGAAATAAGAAAGGTTTTATATCTCAAATGATTGTACCGCCAGTTTTTATTTTAGTAGCAGCTGGTCTCACTTCGCTTGCACCCACATTACATGAAAATCCTCCAATGGAACTTCATCCGTGGTTAATGTCACCGGAGCGTGATCCTACTTATTTGTATACCTTTTTTTCCAACTTTAATTCTTCACTGGAGTTTTCATCAAATCTTTCACGCTTTGCTAGTACTGTATTGGGTAGCTCAGGTGTTCGTTGCATGAATTCGTCTCTGTATTCCATTCCTGGATATCCCTGTGATTTCAATATAAATTCGAAATGGTCGTCAATACCATCTATTAATAGCTGGTCTAATAATGCAGATTGTATATGCACAGATAGTTGTCCTAATTCGAAAACTGCCATACCTTCAAAAAGATTAATGCCTTCAACTGATTTTCTTTATAACCTTACTGGCTATAATATTACAGATTATCTTCTACATAGCTATAACATATTTAAAAGGAAGAGATTCGGCGGATTTACCTTTCGAGTATCAGAAAATCAACAAATGGACAAAGCATACATTCATAATTACAGACAATCTTTGTCTGACAATAATACTTTTGCCAAAGACTTCTTAAAGTTCGTTGAGACATTGCTCACGCCTTCAAAAACTATTGACGTCTGGTTCAACAATAAAGGTTATATATCCAGTGTCGCATATTTATCAATTTTACAAAATACATTACTAAGATATCAACTACCAAATACAACTGGTCCCAATCGTGGAATTTCCTTTGTCAGCCATCCATTAAATTTAACATATGATGACATCTGGTCACAGATTGAACGGTCCACAAATATGGCCGTGTTACTTTCCATTTGTATTATAATTGCACTCTCTTTTATACCCGCGAGTTTCGTTATTTTTCTTGTGGAGGAACGTTTAACCAATTCCAAACATCTTCAACTCTTATCTGGGCTAAATCCGACGATTTATTGGATTGCTAACTACACTTGGGATATGCTTAACTACATAGTGCCTTGTATATTATGTATAATTATATTTCTAATATTTGGTTTCGACGCCTATATTTCTCCGGACACTTCCTACACATTTATTTCTTTGATGTTAATGTATGGTGTGGCCATTATCCCTACAATGTATTCAGCAAGCTTTTACTTCCAAACACCAAGTGCTGCTTTTGTTGTGGTTTCTTTTGTCAATATTATCTGCTGTTTGGCCACAACATTGTCTGTATATATTCTAGATTTGTTAGACGACAATCCTGCATTTAAATCAATCAATAAAGTTCTTAAAAATGTTTTTCTAATTTTCCCACAGTATTGTTTAGGCTTTGGACTTGTGCGTCTTTCTATGATGCATATAGAGCGTAGGTATAGAGGCACTCCAATTGTTGAGCCTCATAAGTTTGATGTTTTGGGGAAAAATATATTGTGCTTAGGTATCCAAGCAGTTGTAATGTTTGCAGTTGTTTTATTGATTGAGCATGTCAGCTGCTGCAGGTGCAAGAGCAAGACTCGCCGGATGGCAGGAACAGAAGGCCAGCAGGATATAGATGAGGATATTAAGAAAGAACGAGAAAGAATATTATCAGGAATTGTAAATAATGATGCGCTCAAGGTTGAACGACTTACTAAGGTAATTAATGCATTACAAAATTATAAGAGAAGATAATGTTCAGAAGACATTTTTAAAAAAAAGATGAAAACACCCCATTTGAGAAAATGTTATACATAGTTGAATAGGTTGAACGCCTTTCTAAAGTAATTAAGGCAATAAAAACATTAATAAAACATTTTTGATATTAGGAGACATTTCTAAAAAATGATGAGAAAATTTTGTAGTTCATCAGATAAGTTTCTTAATATAACCTTTATTTAACCTACTCAGTGTGAAACCTATTTTTTATGTATTTAAGGAAAGCGATAATATTGCTTTGTCAAAAAAATAGAAATGGACTTTTCAATATATAGGGTAATTTTTTATATTCATTTTATAGGAATACTATAATGGTAACTTAGGGCAGCCCGCTGTAGATGATCTATGTTTTGGTGTACGACGTGGAGAATGTTTTGGTCTGCTTGGTATAAACGGTGCCGGGAAGACAACAACCTTTAAAATCTTAACAGGCGACCTTACAGCTACATCCGGAGTGGCGATGATTGAAGGCCAGCCTGTCGGACGGATTGCCAATCCCAATCTCGGTTACTGTCCTCAGTTCGATGCCCTGCATTCCCTACTTACTGGACGAGAGACACTCGTCATGTATGCACGGCTACGTGGAGTTCCTGCTACTGAAATCGAAGAGGTTGTTCACTGGGCTCTTAAAAAATTGAGACTGGATGCATATGCCGATCAAGTGAGGCTTCTTTCAACTGATTCTGATTTAATTTCTTGCATACGAACTAACTGTTTTATTAATTTTAGATTGTGGAAACATATTCCGGAGGTAATAAGCGCAAACTTTCCATTGCCGTTGCTCTTATTGGAGATCCCAGTGTTGTTTTATTGGATGAACCAACGAGTGGTATGGATGCGGGCGCTCGTCGCTTTCTCTGGAATTGTATAAACAATTTGGTTCAGGAGGGGCGTTCTGTTCTGATGACATCACATAGCATGGACGAGTGTGAAGCATTGTGTCAACGGTTGACCATTATGGTTAACGGTCGTTTTAAGTGTTTGGGCAGTGTTCAGCATCTAAAGAATAAATTCGGTCAGGGATATACACTCACTATGAAATTAAACAATGCCAATCCAAATAGAAAAAAGGTAATTATTGTTTTATTTTATAAATTGGATTGTGGCTAATAGTCACTGCAAGCGTTGATATTTTATAAAATTATACTGCATGTACTAAAAATAAGTCATTTAAACTGAAAATATTCTTACTTCTTCAGAGTCGTATTATAAATGGGGGGGGGGGATGTACACCTACCTTGCTCAAAATTGATAAGGACGGTGGATCAGGAATTTTGATTTGCAAGTATTGAGCAAAAAACATTTATTCCCCCAACCAAGTCTCTTTAAAGTAGTCAATCTGATCTAAATTTCTCCATTTTTTCCTGGTTAATGCAATCTAAAAAAGAAATTCTCAAAACGTCAATTATATCGATTCCAAAACTATATTATTTTATTAAGACATTAAGGTTTTCGTTTGACTTTCTTTTAGTTAGGAAAAAGTACTTACATGTATTTATCTTAAAATAGTTAATAACACAGTTTCATAAATTGACAGTGAGTGCATTGCTGTGTTTAGTTTATAAACAGTTGTTGCTGCGGTTAAATTGTTGCTAAACCAGACGTTTTATTATTTACTCTGGTTTTGGTTTCCAATGACATTTTAAACCTTTCTTCCTCTTAGTACCCGGTTTCTATATATCTCTAAACATTTTAAATTAGTTAAATCTGCATCATTCACCAAGACACAGACTTTGTTGCTAAGAGGAACTTACTGAAACACGGCTGACTTTAAGGTTTTCCGGGTTTTTGTTAATTCACTATTTTTGTACAAAGTTCTTTATAAGCACTTAGGTAGGTATAGCAGTTCTTAAGATGACAAAATGAATGGTAGTTTGACATAAAAATAGTATGGGGACAATAAGCTTAAAAATTCAACAACTGACTGTATGAAAAGTGCGTTGCAGTATATTATTTCAGCTTACTAGGTAGGTAACCATGTTTAATAAAATAAGTGATCGTAGACTATGTTGATTCAAAGATAAAATCTATTTCAAATTAATTTATGTTTTCCTTGTTAAATCTGCTGAGCAATTTTAGTTATTTGAACAAAATACGTAAGTGCAGATATGTAAATTTGTTGAACTTTTCTTTTATGTTGATATATTTGATCAGCAAATTGTCCTTTTTTGTGAGATGATACACTTACAGGTCAAACCACTGGAAATGTAAATTGTCATTGCCTGGTTCAGGTATTAAAAAAATACACTTAGTTGCTGTTTTTCATTCCTATTTTATTCTAATAAATGTTTAATAATTATAAATATTTTGTAGAAAAAGTAATAAGTATAAGTTTTATATATATATTTATAGAAAATACGGTATTTAACCTTGTAAATTCCAAAACATTGATTGGAATGTGTAAACGAAACTTAATATACATACATACTAAGTTCTTCTGAACAACTTAGTATGTCAAAGGCTAATAATGAAGACATTTTCTTCATTAGATTTTCTGGTTAGCACAGCTTTCATCGCACTGAAGATGTTGACCGCTAATGAGAAATTAACATTTATAAAAAACATTTCAATCGTTAGCTAAAGTTGCGTTATTAGGAATAGGTTACAGTATGGTACTTGTTTTTGTAAACCAAACAACTGTTGCTACACTTTTCTTGCTTTTAGGTTGACGAATTCATGTTCAAGAAACTGCCAATGTGTACACTTACAAATGCTGACTATACTCTTTTGCAATATAACATTCCTCTTGGTAATATCTTGGCCGATCTGTTGGACACTTTAATTCACTTACGTCCATTAGTCGATCGATATTCAATTAGTCAGACATCTTTGGATCAGATATTTATTGATTTTGCTCGAGATCAAGTTACAACCGAACTTGAAGAGAGACGAATAAACAGGTTACCAGGCAGTACAACTAAAGTTTGTCATACAGAACAGCTGCAATCAAATGACTTAGCTACCGCGATTGTTAAATCGACCGATTTACAAACTGACCTAGAAATTGAGGCACCAACTAGCCCTGTGAAACAACAAGACTTAGCATCAACAAGTCCTGTAAATCAACAAAACTTTGCAATATCAACACCTGTGCAACCATTTGAACCAACAACGCCTGTAGAACCAGTTGAATCATCTATGCATGTTCATCCTCAAAGCGTTTCTACTTCAACACCCGTTGTGCAGTTTAGTCATCAACCCATGGAAACTAGTTCATCTAGTTTCTCCAATATATGTAACTGTAATTGAATGCGACGTTTTCAACATCGATGATTCAATGAAATTTCATGAACTGCTGTGATCTAACAGACATTTTTAATTGTATATTTAGTTTAGAAATAATTACGTCATGATAATGGATAATTTAATTTGGCTAATTTAATCTTTTATTTGTATATGAAGTTGAATTTGCCAGGTTTCGGATGGTTATGAGATGGTAATCACTAAATGCAAAACTGTACATTTATTGTGTTTTTACAATCATATACAATTAGTATAAGAAAGCACTTTAGCTTTGTAATTACAATGAAATCATCTTATTACGTATACACACAGACAGGACGATTTATAGGTATGTTAATTTTTTTCATCTAATAGGCTTTTTACAGTATTGTCTTCAGATGATGTTAGGTACAAGCATTTACCAAAATTGGCGTGGGAAATGAGTTTTTATTAAAAATATTTATAGGTAATATTTTTTTCAGGATTAGACTAAACCCTATACTACTTACAAGTTATATACATATAAATACAGCCCCGCCAATTTATAACGCCGCCCCCCCC
>JAUYWI010059213.1:0-16209 GCA_034780595.1 Parotoplana pacifica | reverse complement strand
ATCTCCTATTTCCCCCCTTCATGTCCCTTCCTCCACAGAGAATGCAAAATCGGTCTTTTTCAGGACCAACCACTCATTGATTGATAGGGGACATCCTTTATATATAAGATTATATGATTCCAATAAAGTATGGAGAGGTATTGTGACTAATATTGAAAATTAATCAAAGTGGTCAGGGTTGTATAATTATGAATAGTTTTAGATATAAAATTCAGTAAATTATGATCTATTTTAAAATATGTTTTCTGCTCTACTGAAAAGTTAGAAATTACAAAACATCATTGCCAGTAATATTGGTAAAAATACATAATTCTTTTATGAGTGTAGAAATATAAATTGTTTACAGATGAATGCAAAATTATTACTTGCTTTATCTACTGGAACAATAACATATCTTTAAGCAATGACTATGAATTTATTTTTGAGATCATTAATACTAAAATTAGATTTGTCATAAATAAAATAAAATTTGGGTGTTTTATTTTGAATTATATTAGATGGTAGTAAATTATAAGTAAATATGTTTAGAAATTTAAAATAGAATGTAAATTAATCTGTTTTTTAAGTGTATTTTAAAAATAACAGATTTATTT
Source organism: Parotoplana pacifica (assembly GCA_034780595.1). NCBI lineage: Eukaryota > Metazoa > Platyhelminthes > Proseriata > Otoplanidae > Parotoplana > Parotoplana pacifica. The sequence continues at coordinate 15,616 of JAUYWI010059213.1, read as the reverse complement.
TTTCCATCAGCATGAAATGCCAAAATTATAGTAACAAATGAAATATCATAGTTACCTATAATAGTTTGATGCATGCTCTTTAATATGTGTTTCAGTAAAGTGTAAAGCTTAGCAACTAAACAACATACATACATTTGTTAATTAATTCAAACAAATTTATATTTTTAATGTAATTTTTTTCTTTTGTCATGACTATGTCATACTTTAGGCTGTAAATAAGTAAAATTAGGACTGGTTTTAGCATTCAGTAAATTAAAGTTAGACATATGACCAAGTCCTTTAAATCATCATTCATACCAAAGGGAGTAAAGTGATCATTTATGTCCTCATCCAAAAGTGTTCAAGCAAGAGAAGTTTATGTTTAACAGAAGATTTACATTCATCTTCTTTAGGAATATAATAATCAATGATTTGAATAGAAATATCACAAATGGAAGGGGTTTTATTCTTTAAATGGTTGCAAATAATTTTATTGATTTTCTTTTTACCAGAAAAGATATTATACTTATGTTGATAAATACAAGTTCTAATATAATTAGAAGTCATCTGTGATAGGTAATTAAGTAAATAACATTAGAGAAAATACAAGTATGGACTTTAAAAGGTATAGAAAACAATTTACCTGTAATAAAACAAACTAGAAAATACACTATTACAATCTAATCAATCTAAATGAGTTCTGCACAAAAGTAATGTTTACATTTTCAACCAAAGTAGCTGATTGCTTAGAGAAATCAATTAGTACTGGATAATTGTTAAAAGTATAATTTATGAAAGTGTACTTTAAAAAAAAATTGAAGACAAATCAAAATTGAAATCCGAGAATCAAAACCAAGCAGTCCATGTCAAAAACCTAGAATCATTAACTTTGAAAACACTCAGTTATTGACTTAAAATTTCTATTGGAAAATTTCTACTATTTTTAGAAGTTTTTTTAATGTTTGATTATATTTAATTCATTCCTTCATTTGAATATGGAGTAATTCTAAAAAAAAATTATTTAAATTTATTAAAATTATTAAATTAAAAAAAAAATTATTTAAATTTTTTTTTTAAATTCTGATCATTTCTGTTTGCTTTTTATATAATTTTAATTTTAATGAATATTCAGAAAATCCCACAAATTCCCACTTTTCTTTTATTGAAATTTGTTATAATTAAAAATCTAATTAATTAAACAGGTTTGGTGCTATTTTATCAATATTTTCTATAAGTAACTTATTTTTATATTGAAATTTTCAGGTGTTGTGAACTTATTTAGTGTTCCAAATGGTTTTCCAATATCTATGGCTTCTAGTACTCATCCACAGATCTGTCTCTGTCCACCATACTGATTATACTATGCAGAAGCATATTGATCTAATGGGCCACAATAATACTTTTCTTATCAATGAAAAGAGTAAGTAAATCAATTACAACAAAACGGGTGTTTGTTTTACAATTTAAAACATATCCACATTTTAAATGCCCTGATTTTCTTATCGCTTTCATGTAGTGTCCATGTCTCAGAACCTTAGAGAAGAGAAGTATGCTCTACATAAATTAACGTCTTCACTATTTTCTTCTTTGTTTCTACTTTCAGACACTTGTTTAGAAGTTCTCTTCTTTTTTGTAAATGTTGTCTTTGCCATTATTATTCTAGTTCTTCTTGACATCTTTGTTTCCCATTCTTGATATTCCCATTACCGTTGTCTTATTTACGTTAATTTTCACATTTATTTTCTATAGCTTTATCGTTGAGCTTATTTATGAGTTGTTGTAGTCCCTGGTCATCTACAAATCCTACTTCTTGAATTAACTCACCACCTATCTTAATGCTTTTTTACATTGTCGAATGCTTCTTGCATGCGGTATAGTAGTGGTGATAACATACATCCCTGCCTTACTCCTTTTCCTATCTCAGCTGGAGCTGAATCATCATTCTCAATTTTTATATTTGTCGTTTGATTGATGTAGAGGTTTTGAATGGCTCTTCTGTCTGTTCAGTCAATTTCTATTCTTTTAAATGTTTCCATGTGTATTTTCCAATTCACTTTGTCAAATATGTTTTCATAGCCAATGAAGCATATATATTATAGATTATGGTTGTTTTCTATGATTGTTCACATTGTTTCTATAGCTTCTTTGGTTCCACATTCTGTTCTAAATCCAAATTGTGTCTTTCCTATGTAATTGTTGGCTTTTATCTCCAATTGCTTAGTAAGATCCTAGCATTATTTTTGATGCATGTGATATTAGGGTGATTCTTTTAAGGTCTGAGCATTCAGTTGTATTAGTTTTCTTCTTCAATGTTATTATTATTGATTTGTAGAAATTATTTGGCAATGTTCTTGTCTTTACATGTCATTGTAGGTTTTGATAAGCCGTTTTGATGCGTTGGGGTAAGTGCCTTCAGTAATTCAGATGGTATGTTATCCTCTCCTTCGATTTTATTGGTTTTCATATGTTGGATGGTTTCTTATATCTCGTTGGAGGTTGGTAGGCCTTTGGAGTCATCGTCTATTTGTTCTTCATTTGCTAGTTGTAGTTCTTCTTTGTCTGGTTTCTCTATCTTGTTGTAGAGGTCACTGTATTTGTTTCATTTGTGTAACTTTCCATCTTTGTTTTGAATGTATTCTTTATCTCATTACATTTTGAGTTCTATGCATTAATTATTTTATGATACATTAAGTCCGTTCTTCCTTTAATTCCCATATTATAAATGTCCTGGCATGTTTTTCGTCATCAGTTGTCACGTACGTCCTGTGTTTCTCTTCTCAGTTCAATATTTATTTTTCGGTATGTTTTTCGTCTGTTTTCACTATTGATGTTCTTCCATTTTCTACGTTCCGACATTTGTCAGAGAGCATAACTGATTTTTTAAATTTCACAATAATGGAATTAAGAGGATAATATCTATATTTAATAGATAATAATTCATTTGTAGGTGATATTTTCAATGAGTTGAAACACATTATGTTCTTCTTTAATGATACTGAATGTTTTTGTTTTAATCGTCTTAAGTGTTTTATATATTTTTTTATTTCACTTCTTGTTTTCAACATAGATTTGTATTTTTTGACTTGGTTCAGATTGTCTCTTCTATATTTGTGACAAATTGAAGTTGTTATATTGTTACTATTAATTTCTAGTTTGTGATACCATTGATGTTCGAACTGCATCTGCATTTGTACTACTACAGAACTGTACGGTGATAGAGGGTAATCTTCTTATTGTTTTCACTACGGTTACGAACCCAGAACAGTATTCCTTTCCAAAACTGAAGGAGATTACTGGCTATTTTGTTATCTACTATTTGCAAGTGAGTTACAGTCGTAATAGATGTAGGTAGAGCATTTTTTATTAAATTAAAATCTAATTTTGACTTAACTCAATAGTTTCTTTGATGAGATAAAATATATCACTGCTAAGGAAATAATTTTACTATAAATGCACCAGAATATCTATCTTTGATATATTGTTTTTAAAATTGTTTTCATATTTCTTTTGTATAACAATGTAATTTGTTTGTAATCATCTGTAATTTGGACAATCATTTTCTTTTTTAAATTAAAAGAATGTTGAAGGATATTTTGATTGAATGAAATAACTAAAGTATAGTGTCTATAGTATATAACTATTTTTGATTGAAATGTTTTTAGCACGAGTCAAGCAATACATTTTCTCAAACAATTCCTTTAAATGTTATTCAAACTTTTTGATAAATTTTAAAACAAATAGCGGTTCCACCTTTTAAATTAAAAAAACCAATTATACATCAAAAGTAAAATGAACGTTTTCATTTAGTTATCTCCAAAAACTATATTTTTATGTAGTATTTGGAGATAACTAAATGAAAACACCACTTTTTTTTATTAACGAAACGCCTCAAATAATCGATATAGCGATAATTATTTTAAGCTATTTACTATATCATAATATAACTCGTACTTGAGGTCCACAATATAACAAGATGGAGGGCCCGTGTGTGCCAATAGAAAAAATTTTCTGACTCAAATTAGCGGATAGAAATTTATGCAAAACCATTAAATTTTAAATGGAATATTATATCAGCTGTCTTCAGTATACAATGTATATTAAGCCTGCTGATAGACTTTTATACTATGGACCTCAATATGTTTTTCAGTTATTTTTATTAATAAATAATATTGATAATAATGATACAATGTATAAAATAATACATTATTTTGTTAGTCTTTAAATATATATTTACTAAGAAACCATAGAAATAAAACTCTATTTCTATGGAATAGACTTATTGAATAATAGTGTATTTTTCCTGTTAGGGATTTTCAAATCTTGGCCGCTTATTTCCCAATTTGGTGGTTATACGCGGCCAATCGCTTGCTTTCAATTATGCTCTGGCCATCAGGGACACTGATCTCGAGGCTATAGATTTGCCAGCTTTGCGACTGATTCAACGTGGCGGTGTTCGAGTGGATGCAAATCCCAGTTTATGCCATGTGTACAGTGTTGACTGGTTTGGCCTAAAACCCAAGCCTATTCGTCTTGTGAGGACCAGGGAGATATGCGCCGATTACTGTCCTGCCGGCTGTCCAAAGGGTCCATCATACCAGGGTGAAGAGAGAAGATTTTGTTGGTCTTCTCAGCACTGTCAATCAAGTATGTGAAATTTAATATTAATTTGCTGTTCTTCACAACTATGTATTACCTACATCGTGTTATCTACATGAACCCATTTTGGCAAAAATTATCGAATGAATTTGAAGTTTCAAAGTAAATTATCAAAGAGGAAATTAATGCATATTTTAGTTAGTTAACAAGTTGTAATTAAACTTAGTTTTTATCTAACCTATTTGTCTTACCCATAATATGTGTCATATGGTCTTACGGACAAAACTAAATATTTTTACTAGAATTGGAAAGCATAATTTTGAATTTGTGATAACAATATGTATGTTGGTACCTTATATGGGTAAATGTTATTTTAAACTATATTTTAAGTTTTTGTGTGAATGTTTATTTTATTTGTTTGTTTAGTCGCCAAAACGTGGTATGTGAGATTAATATGGGCAATTTTAATGCCGGAGCGTTTCACTGTTTGATATAATGAAACATTGTTATAGAACACGGACTGTAAATAATAAATGAATAAACAAAAGAAGGAAATACGTATTTAGCTGAGTGTTCTAGATTTTAGTTTATTATAAAACCATCAGTTTTCCTTTCAATTCTCCATTAGTCATTCTCTCCCTCACCTTTTCATTTCTTACTTTGTCAAATCTCGTCAGTCCTAAAGACCAGAAAAGTTATACGAGTTTTATAATTTACATTTATAAATGTTATTCTATTGCAACAAAGTTTTACCATTTAAATTTTATGTTTAATCTTTAAAATACATTGCATGATTTCTTCAGTCTATTGGTTTTAGGTCAAATAGATAAAATCATAATATGATTTTATCTATATTGACCTAAAACCCAAGCACGCACTTGTAAATTCTATATATTATATAGAATTTACAAGTGCGTGCTTGGGTTAAAATTACATAGTTCTGATATTTTATTGAAAAGTTGTAAGGTAAATTCTCTGTTAAAACTACATTTTAAGACTTAATTTACTTATACCATTTTCCTACTATTCTATTTTAATCCCCTTAAAGTGCAATATCAAATTCAATCCTAATTTATCATTTAGAATGTTCAAATCAATGTACAACAGTAAATAATACTGAAATTGCCTGTCACATGTCGCAGCCGACACGCTGCTGTCACAGTGCTTGTTTAGCTGGTTGCTATGGTGATGGACCTGATCAATGTGTCAGCTGTCGCAACTTTCTCAATAACGGCAGATGTGTGAACAAATGCCCAGAAGGACGATACGGAGTGAGATTCCAAAAATTATAGTTAATTTTTATTTTTATTTTCTGAAGTTATCAATAAATCAAATAATTATTTTATTTATAAAAGAAAAATATTCTATATAATTTATTGTAATTAATGTGTTGTCTTTCTAGGGCAATTTAATCTAAGGAATCAAGTAAAATGGTTATTTCTTTTGATTTGTGAAAAACAAAATATATTTGAAGTAAAGGTTGAATTATTTTGAATATGTGTATATGAATTCATAACTCATTCTGCTCTAATTAGTGCTGAAAAATGCAAAATTAATTAACTATTTTAAATATTATCTTCTGTTATCCTCTGATTAGCTTACTAGTCTCGTGTATACCACTGAGCTTTTCTATCATTAGCCATTGAATAAATTAATTTATGTTTTGAACAATGTTTCTTTAGAACTAACTAGGATGCAAATCCGGTAGAACGGTAATTATTATGTGGACTGTTAAATATAGATTTATTCAGTATTTTTAATTTACTGCCCATATTTGTTATCATTTTACATATTCTAAAGTCTAAACAGTTGGCGTCTAATAAGTGATGTTTTAGTCTATTGATACAGCTACGTACTGGTTTTCTAAGCATTCCCAAGCAGATAGATCTGGATATTGACCTTGACCTAATCAACAGAAAAGTACTTGACTAAATCTGCTATATTGTTACGTAGATTGGTTACAAGCCATATGCCTAAAAGTACATTTGAAAAGTGTATTTAGCATCTGGGTTATTTAAAAGTTGGTCTTAAGACAAAAACCTCTGTTGGTTTTAGGTTTGTATTTAATTCCAATACCAAACTTAATTAGGAAAAATCTTTTTAGAATGTTGTAATAAACAAAAGCTTTATATCGATATCGTTTTTTATTTAAAGATTAATTTTAGAATCAGATTAAAGCCTTAAAACCAAATTTGAAATCACCTAATAACTTTAAAGGCCACGTAATTATTAAAAAGTTTTTTCTAATCAGGTACCTATATAAGTAATATTTTGAAAAAGTATGTTAGCTATTTTCAATGCAAATTATCTTTCTATGTTTTAGTATTTAAATCGTCGTTGCATCCTCAAAGAGGAGTGCTTCAAACACACTTACACTGACGAAACAGGGACGATACCCTATTCTTTGTTAAATAATACTTGTGTACCATTTTGCCAATCAGATTATTTTAGAAATAACATCACAGGAGAATGCATTAATTGTACAACCAACTGTCCAAAGAAGCGTAAGTGTGCTTTATATATACAGTATTAACGTTTCCTACTCAATTTTATAAATGGACCTACTTTTAAACTGATTTCAGAAATTAACATCTCAAATCAACCCCTGCCTATAACAGTGGGCAAATACTGACGGGCTCCGTTTTGAAAAGTCTTTATATTATTTAAAATAGCAAAAGCACAAATTATACAGCATTTAGAGAGTCCAATATTTTCACGTCAAATTAAAATCAGTGGCCAGAATGCACAAGCGATTATAAATGCTGTCTATACATAAATGTACCTACATACCAGGTATGATTAGCATAGGAGAAGATATAGAAATAGATATGCAGTCTGTATATTTATTTCTAATGGAGAGTAACTAACTTTTATGGCAATATACCGCGTTTGGTGTATTCAATTAAAAATCAATGTCGAGTCTACTGAGCCTAACACCCTTTATAAATGTGATCTTTAATACAAATGTATTAGGTCTCGTGAAATAAAAGAAAACAATGACATTATTGTTTAAAAATAAGTAGCTAATGCAATATTATGTTTGTTTCTTATACACATGATTTGAAAACAAGGTAGGTTTTGCCGAGATAAACCTACAAATGTTCTAACCATATTAAAACACTGGTCACCTCACCACCTAGTGGAATAATTAATTTTATAATCTCATATCAAGAACTAACTTTTTAAGGGCATCTAATACAAAAAATGTACATTATAAAAGGGCGTCTGATTTACTACATTTTGTATCTTGTGTAAACAAATGAATGTTTTCAGGATGTCCAACCGTTCTCGTTCAAAGTCTAAAGGATCTCGACGCCATTCGTGGTTGCTACTCTGCTAAGGAGATTTATATCAGCATTCGTGAAGGAGGTAATTAATTCAAATACGGCAATCGCTTTTGGTGTCTCTGATTATATATATACAAGACGTGACTAATAATAAAATATTGATCACTTGTTTTATAGACCACAGTCTAATGCCTCAGTTGGAAGAAGCTTTTTCCAAACTGGAAGAGGTGGAATCGTCGATTAGAGTGATGCGCTCGCTGGCCCTGGTTTCCTTAAGGTTTCTGCGCAATCTTAAAGTTATCAAAGGACAAGCAAATAAGTAAGCAAGTTTAAATTTTATGGAATGACTATAGCAATTTTAAAAATATCATTTTGATGACGTTTAATAATTATTTTCTTAAACTATTATGTTCTTTACCATCCAGAGATGTTTCATTTGAGGTGTTGGGAAACGAATTTTTGCGAGAGATCTGGGACCACAATCATGGATCGAAATTAATTATCGAAAAGGGTCGGATAGGCTTCACTATGAATCGTTATCTGTGCGCCAATAAAATTCATCAGTTTCTCAAAGAAGGTGTTCAACACAAGGCTTACACATTTACGAACAAAGATTACACTTTGATCAACAAATCCAATGGTGATCTTGTAGATTGTAAGTTCAAATTATGAACATTTATATAATTTGTCATTGAAAGAAGCTACACAGTTGTTTGTTTTACATATTTCCAACTAGGTGATGTGATGCGAATTGACCTAACAATTGCGAAGGTTTCGGATAATTCAGTGATCATAGAATGGCCAGCGAATAGAAACTCTAATGGTGGACTTATAGTAACGCTTGTCATGATTAAAGAGACGTGAGCACATAGTTAATCTAATTTATAAAAAAATGTACATATAGATAAAACGTTTGGCATTCACTATAACTGCACCTACCACCCTAACGAAATGCACTTTAACCCTTGGTTATTCCTCACTTTTTTTATTTTACCGTCATCCTTGGGGGTCATGACCCCCCCCCCCCCTAAAATATAAAGAATATCATACTCCCCATGCACCGATTAAATAAAATTTGGTACACATGTACCTTGAAAAGATTAATCGACAAAAAGTTTTTTAATTTAAAAAAATCGATATTGAATATTGATTTTTAGACCCTTAAATTTCAAATATCGTTATTTTTGTGTGTTTCCTGCAGTAATGATTTCACTTTACATATGTACACTAGTACAGAGCTGGTTCGAACCCGGAACCTTCTGAGGGCCGTCCGGTCACCTTATGGGAGTCCGACCAACAAAGTTTTACACCAAAAGATTCGCAGCGAATGTATACCGCAATGTCAAATTTCATGGAAATCGATTGGACCATTTTTCAATAAGATTTAAAAACTGTAGGTTTCACCTCCCCCACCTCCGAGTACGACGAAAAGTTAACCCTAGGAAGACTTTGCGTTTTTGTATACCTGGTAGACTTTGTCCCCCTAAACTGACATACTTTTCATGGGCCGATTTGGCTGAAATTTGGTGCACACATACTACATGACAAATGAGGAAGACTCCATTTTAAAACAAAACTGAACCTTAGCTCTATGACGCCATCAAGTCAGACAATTTGACATTTTTTAGTTTGCATACTTCCCAAGGTCCGATTGTGAATAAGATAATCGGCACTTTTTCAAAATAATATTTACTGACTTTTTATCACAATTACAAGAATGCTTCTAAAAATCAACCAAAATCATCTTATTTGTTTCAGATTTAGCATGTAAACTTCGAAAACCATTGGAAACAAAGTTTCTAAAAATTTGGTTTATCACATAGTTGGTTCCTGGTATGGTATACAAGGGCCACCATTCCATGGCCTGTCCATAAAAATGATGCATATGCTCAATTTATGACTCTAGATATTCTAAATGGTTCAAAGAAAATAAATTCAATATTTTTTTTAATACAAAAATAAAATTTTCAAAAACTTTTAACTCATAAAAATCCATATTTTAAGTAGCCGTAATATATCTACCAAATATAAATCAATTTAGTCATTTTTTACTTCAGATTATTTTTTTTGTAAAAAGTAAGTTTAGACAATTATGACCAAACTTTAGTTTTTTCAAGGGGCTGTTCCGTGACCATATGGGGGTCAGTCCAAAAAAAACAAAGATCCACAGGAAAACTTGGATAAGTGAGGCCAAATTGCATTCAAAGGCGTTTCCGAGACATCTGAGAATATGTGGTATGGGCGGTGGTATATTCATCTGTAGGCTGATTCAGTTTAGCTTTAGGAATACTTTAATATATTTAATTTAACGTTGATTATTTTAAATAAACTGTTATGCAGATAAAATCAATTTAGCTGTGGACATATTTAGTTTAACTGTTGATATATTCAATCTAGCTATTGATATATTCAATTTATCTGTTGATATATTCAATTTATCTGTTGATATATTCAATTTATCTGTTGATATATTCAATTTAGTTGTGGGCATTATTTGAAAATAGAACATTGAGTTGAGAAGGAATTTGGGCATTTGTGGGCTTTTCGGTCTATGTTATTATGAATGCAGTTTTTATATCAAATAGGAATCACTTAGTAATGAAAGTTTGCTGCCAGAATGATTCCTGTTAAAAATTCAATAGTAAAATCAATAACGGTGTTTGTTCATAAAATCACATTTGACAATTTGTTTTTTAGCGATCGGAATGTTTCTTTGTATGAGGACCAGTCTTCCTGTGGTAGCAATGGGTAAGTTAATTGATATTAGAGTGTTGTAGTTCATTAGTTCTTACCAGCAGTAGTTCAGTAATAAGATGACTCTAACAGAAAGTATTTGAAATTGACTGTTATAAACATGTACATGCAATGTATTGTCATAGGAATTACTCAACACATTAATTAAAATACAAGAACATGGTAGGTATATTTAAAAACGAAAAACAAAAAGATTCACAGATGTAATTTATAAAACTAACCAAATAGACAAACTACATCTATTCAAATTGAATTATGAAAAGCAAATTTATTCCTTCAGTTTGATAGTATTGCTTGTACCCATGATAAAGTACATTTTATTTTTGATTGTATGCCATATAGCTACTACCTATTACCTATTTTGCATGTTTAAGAGAATTACCCAGCCATCTTGCTTCATATTTTGAATAAAATACACAGATGAAACTAAACTGAAAAAATGTGATGAACGCTTTTTGTTTAGACAGTGACGACAATTATAATGAGCTATGATAGGGCTAATCTAGAGAATTTGTGATAACGAAAAACTTGTAATAAAAATAAATTGGCAAGAAACTTTTAGCCAACAGAATTCGTGATAGTTTGATACTTATTGGATAGTGAGAGTGATAATGTGTTTGTATACAAAAAATCCAAGTATACTGCTTGGGTCCTCAGTACCACCATGTGTTTGTTCCTTTATCATTTTTATTTCTGAACTGCTTTGTTATTATGGCTTTTGACTGGATTTTAGGTGGATCAAGCCTGACTGACTATCTTATCATGCTTCAGCTTTGGCATAATATGCATATTACGTCTAGTTCATGTATTGAATGATTATTTCTTGAAAAGTTCAATTGAGCTCATGTTTCTGTGATGTTAGCCAGCTTGACTGGAATTATATGTATTCTTAATTGCGTTTAAATTTGTAACGAAGTACATCCTATTCTTTGTGTTTAAAATATTATATTTATTAGGTAATAACTGCAGTCAAAATATTACTTAATTAATTTAAATATGTAAATTAAAATTTATGGCTGATATATTTTGATAAAAGAAATAGTTGTTCTCAATATTTTGTATAACTTTTTAACCGTAAATTTAAGTGAAAGAAAAAAACTTAGTGAGATATTTTTACTTTGAAAAATTTAAAGAAAACGTTTTCCATAGCAAGAACATTTCTCAGTAAGTTCCTTTCTTTTACTTAAATGTAATTACATTATTAGTCTACTAATTGCGGTGTTTTTGGTTCAATAAAATATCCTTGTATTAAATATTTCCCTTTCGACTTTGTACGTTTAAATGTTTTTACTTCATATAGTTGGAGAATCCAAGTAATAAAGCCACCAACTAATTCCTACGAGATGAGAACTACTTTGATCAAACACTTGAAAGCAGCTCAACGCTATGCTCTGTACTTGGAAGCCAAGACTACTATGGATGCTATAGGATCAGTTAGCGACATCGTATATTTCCGTACTAAACCATCACGTAAGAATTGAAATACATAAGTACCACACAGCCAAATCTTTCTTAAAAGATGAAACTTTACTAGCATAATACTTTTATTTTTATGGTATAAGTGACTGAAATGAAGCCAGTGCATACTGAAATAAAAAAAAGTAAATAATTAATGTAAGACAATTTGTTATTGCTATATGTTATGTATAATTCATGAATTCTCTAGGAATATGCTTGGATACCATTTACTGACTAGTTTAAACAATGTGTTCTTTTTAAATATTCAGCTATCTACACTCTTTTTCATTCTAAACACAACTAAAACGTGCTTTTGATTATTGCCAGGATCGAACAATAAAGTCTAAGGATGTCTTTGATCTATGTAACTGTTCGTCAAAGACGCTGTAAAAATGGGAAAAAAATTACAAAATATGCAAATTTATATGACCACATAGATACTGTCAAGACGACAATTCACTATGGTATATTTCACTATGTTCGATTAAGAATAAATTTAGCATTATTGTTCTAATGGTTGACAAATGACGTGATTATTAGAAGTATCATTTTAGACAAATGATTTTGGTCAGTGTTAGACCGATATTGTAGCGTTTTTTCTAACAGACTGTCTATCGAATAGCCGGATTATAATTATATATCATAAATGACCGCATGTATTTGTCTAACAAATAACTGGTCTAATAAGTGACCATTTTTGAAAATAATAACTCCTATCCGTGTATTGTGTCTAACAAATGACTGGGTACAAAGATATTATGTTCCATTTATAGTAAAATTCACTTGCAAAAGAAACATTTCAAATTATTATAACCGATTTGCAAAGAATTTAGAACCAGTGTACCAAATTCTCTTGCAGAGATTTGATGTAAATTTGTTTAGCTTTGGCCCCCTAAGGTCGTGTGACAATCCTTTGAAAAAATGAAGTTGGGTTCAAATGACTCAAATGTACTTTTTTTGTAAAAAAAAAACCCTGAAGCCGAAAATTAATATAATTGATTAGATATGTTGAAATTTACCATGGTTTACTACAGGAACATACTATAACATGGGACTGTCAACTCTATACTTTTGTGTGCCATCTAACTTTAGGCTGTTTTTAAAGGCCAATTTTTCATTATCTCTGAAACTACTCAGCCAATTGGTTTAAAATTTGTAACATTGATTTGAACATGACCTTTGGTTTCGACCACATTAAAGAGTTGAAAACATCAATTTTGAATGGACAAGAACTGAACAATAATAAGAACTTTTGATATTCAATGATTCAAATATTATTTACCTCCTTTCAATTAACTTACAACACTATATTTGGTCTTCTCAAATTTGACCTATATAAGTAGGGCCGGCAGTTATTGATTTCTCACATTTAGGCTTAACTCAGCATTTATGATATATATGAATAGGCCATTTTTTAGGATTCTGTTAGCGACATTAATATCTTTCAAACAAAATTTCTTTTGTAAATATCTCTTTTGTGGCTGATATATTTAATATTATTTATTTTTCAATAGTGTGTGTAAAAATTAATAATATTAAATATCTCAGTAACAAAAATAGATATTTAAGTATACATTTTTTAAAGATATTTTGGTCAATGATATAATTTTTGAAATGGTATTTATGTCTGTCACAATTGATGGCACACAAAACCTTGAGTTGACAGTCCCTTATATACATAGTTGTATACATTTGTATATATAGTGAAGCAGAGTTCTTTTTTTGGCAAATGTTGGTAGATGATTTAGTTTGGCCTCTACCACAAACACATTCTCCACCTGTTTTTATCACAGATTGATTTCAGATATCATATTTCACCAAATAGATGTTGTCAAATGGATACGAATACAGAGATTATGTTTAAATACTTGAAAGATAATTAAACATAATAGAGAGATATTAATCTGAAATAATTTAGCAAGAGTGAATGTTTTCAAAAACTATAAAAATAAGGTGAATATTAAAATCTAAATTCATTTGACATGGTGGTATGTGTGTGCCAAATTTCGGCCTAATCGGCCAATGTTAGTTTAGAGGGCGTTGACCTCCCCCTCCTCCTAACTTTATCAGGTATTAACGTTGTCACACCTAATAATATACCTCATATTCACCTCCTAGGATTTCATAATTCCTGAGATTCGATTGAGCTGAAATTTGATACACAGGTACCTAGGAAAGATTCATCGACAAAAACGTTTTTGAAAAAAATCAATATGGTGCCGAGTTAGGGACCGATGACGTCATCAGGTCCAAAAAATGAAGGTTATCCAATTGACTTCGAATTTGATGTGTGGGTTCATAGTAATACAAATCCAGAAATTTTTTAGGGAAAAAAAGATTTTTTGGGAGGCTAAAATCCAAACAAAACATCTTATTTTGCTAAAACTTGAGATTTATATTTCAGAATTTCAGAAGGTAGATCTTAAACGATCTATTAATTATTGAGAGGGCTCATTATATAGTTCCTGAGATATGAGGGTCAGCAGTTCGGGGAAGGTCTACTAAAATTGATTTTTTAATAAAATATTTCCTAAGGCAAATTAATCCTCCAAAATGGTTTGTACTAGCTTATAATGACTTTATAAATTATTTTTAGTGGTTTTTGATTGAATTCAGTCACTAAAATAGAACTTTTAAAATTTCCATTTTTGACGCGTTATTCGGTTCCAGGCCCAAATTTAGTGGACCTCAATTTCATATTTTGGGTAAAGTTAGGATATTTTTACGTGGCATAGTAATAACATATCAGATAAAAAGCATACATACATGCGGAATTATTCTTAATTTATGAGTAAATCAAATTTCCAAATTTCCCTATCTAAATATGGCCAAATTTTGGGCACAAAAAAATCATAACTTTTTTGGGGTGAATAATTTTTCTACAAATTTTACAGATGTCAAGCATGTAGTTTAGCACATTTCTCAGGGTTTAAAAAACAATTCATAATTTTGTCTATGGCAAAACTAAACAATTCTAAAATCTTTTGCCCTTAGGTTGTATAAAAATCTATATTTTCAAAAACCTGGAGTATATATGGTACAAGAAAATATTTGTAATGTATCTACCAATAATTAATTTAATCACTATTTGACTTTAGAATCGATTTTCTTGTTTAAAAGTACATTTTGGCCTTTGGCCTAACTTCGCACTGATACCAAATTTCATTCCAATCGGCGTTTTCGAGCAGTTTCCTATATTCGTCAAGGGAGTACCCCCCCCCCCCTGTGACCACGAATTGTTCAATAACTCATTGTCTACCAAGAGTTAAAAGATCATAAATTTTGCATAAAATTTAACAAAAAATATCTAATACAGCCATTATTGGTTCCATTCGTTTTAATTTTATATTAATGATCCAACGTATTTTTTTAGTTCTGTTTGCTGATGGGTCCAAACATGACTCCGATAAATAATTTAACTTTAAATTAGGATATAATTAAATTTATGTCTTTGATTTAAACTCTATATTCATCATCATCATTTATTTATTTAAAGGTCGGTTTATTTTCCTCTGACAGGGAGTTGCCGACCCTCATTCTTT
>JAUYWI010059202.1:0-16211 GCA_034780595.1 Parotoplana pacifica | reverse complement strand
TCCACTTTCTCCATCCTTCTCGGTTTGCTGCCCGGTCCTTCAATTCTATGGCATCCACTTTCTCCATCCTTCTCGGTATGCTGCCCGGTCCTTCAATTCTATGGCATCCACTTTCTCCATTCTTTTTGATTAGCTGCCCGGTCCTTCAATTCTCTATAGGTGTTTGGTTTGAATTCTTCTAACATCCCTTTGCTTGGCTGTCCTCGTCCACGTTTCCCTAGCAATCGACCTTCCAGAATTGCTTTGGCTCCATGTATTATATGTCCAATCCAATCCAATTATTCTTTCTTCTGATTATTGTTTCCAATATGCTTCGTTTTTTTTTGATTTGTACTTCTTGATTTGTATTAATGTCTTTCCATGTTATCTGCTGCATTCTTCTCCAAATCCACATTACTGGTGCTTCACTTTTGTGCTTGTCTTCTTTTTATAATGTCCAGGTTATCGCCCAATATGCTGCTATACTCCATACAATTCTCCTCACGATTTTCTTGTTCGTAATGCTTTTTGTTTTTGTATAATAGGGAAGACAACTTGCCTTTAGAAGAGAACATTTTCTCTCCAAATCAACAATCTGAGCTTTAGTGCTGGAGCACAGAGGATTTAAATCATAGCCCCGCGTCCCAAATGTTCACTTAGCTAAATATTTCATTACAAAAGTTGCCTATCGACGATCAGCGGTTTCTGAGGGGTCTCATAATAAACCCCTACCACAAGTTAAGACGTCATAGCTTATGCTTGGGGTCATTAAAGAGCCATTGAAAAACCCTAAAGAAAAAAGGGTTTCTAAATCGTAATTTGGCCTTTCAGCACTGGCTTTCAGAATAGTTTCATTAGGCCACCAAAACACATTCAGACGTATAATGTTTTGATCGATGAAAATAAGTTGCCAAACATCCTAAATTTCGATCCAATCAAAATAAGCACGTGCCAGCGTCATTTTTCTTATAAAATATTGTTAATACTATAACGAATTAATCTAAACAAATGGAAAACATTTCAGTTGATCAATTGCCTGTCTATGTATGTAGAAAGCAACCACTCTCTAAACTTATCTATTGAATATAATATGTAATAGTGAATGAAATTATCTTAACGTTACACAAGATACACAAGTATTTATTTGACAAATATTTCGGCTAGTTCAATATTCAGTGTTAGAGGTTACTAATAAAGTGATTACAATGAATTTCAAATTAAGGTAAAAAACGAGGAAACTTTATTACTTTTGAACACATAGTCCATGTCCTTTGTTGCTTGTGCAGCTACATTCATTTTATATTTACAGAATAGGGTCCATATTGTTGCAATAAATATGTATTTTCTGGTTAATGTTTTCTCATTTTTGACACCGAAAACTAAAATGGCAAAAATGTGCATACTTCAAAAATACCTTAAGTTTTTTGCTGTTTAAAATAGGATAATAAACGTTGGCGTAACACAATTGATTCTCTGCGATACTTCGAACTGATTGGCGATTTAACGAAATATCCAATAATAGGCTTTCAGTCTTATAGCAAATCCACAGTTTGGTTAATAGAAAAGGGTTGGTACACATTCGAGATATCGTACACTTTGTGCATCAAAAGTTGCCTGGAGATTAGTTCTAAAATATTTAAAATAACAAGATTTGAACCTTTAATTAACTTTAAATGAGCCATTTTTAAGAACTGTTCTCTGTGTTCAATTTTACAAACAGATGGATCATTGATTATTTACAATACGTATTTTTCTTCAAAATAATTTCCTGTATGAAATGTGAATAATTTCACATTTAGGCGCAATGTGTGTACAATGTTAGAAATAGACAGACAGGGCTTTTATAAAAACTGTTAGAAAAATGTACATAGCAATAGCCCTTCAAGTAACATTCATAGAGCAAAATATGCATTGGCATAATTGCATTTTGAAATCCATCATTTATATCTCAACCCAGAGATATGGTGATAATTTCTATATGCTGTTGTTGTTGTAGCCACCTTTCCTTTCTAAAATTTATTTCCACCAAAACACTCAGTTAGGTTTATTAATTGAATTAATGATTGTATAAATTATTTCATTATTGGGTGCCCGCAATAAACTTGGGATCGCCAGATAATTTGTATTGATGCTTTATCAAATGTTTTTACAAATGAACATTTTTACTTTTGGATAGTTACCTGATTCCAATATTACATATTCATTTATAAATGAACCAAAAATTAACTTTAAATGAATCAATTTCAAAAATTGTTCCCTCTGCTCAATTATACAATACAAATAGCTAATAGATTATTTGTACTACGTATCATTCTCCAAAATTATTTCCGCTCTAAAATGTATCTAATTTTATTTTAGTCGTAATGTGCAATATTGGAAATAGACAGATAGGACGTTTATACAAACTGTCAGAGAAATGTACATACATAGCAATAGCCCTTCCAGTAAAATTCATAGAGCGAAATATTAATTGGCATAATTGCATTTTGAAATCCATCATTTATATCTAATCCCAGAGAAATGGCTTACAATTTCTATATTGTTGTTGTTGTAGCCACCTTTCCTTTCTAAAAACAATCAGTCACGTTTTTTTTAATTGAGTTAATGATTGCATAAATTATTTCATTATTGGCTGCCGGCAAATCACTAAGGACAATGAAAGAGTCAGACATTCTGTATTGATTCGTTGTCAAATGTTTTACAAAAGAATTGTTTTTTCTCTCTGGATACCTACCTGATTCCAATATTACATTTTAATTGATAAAAGTACAGCCCCTGTTTATGAAATGTGTAGTGTTGTCGTGTCTGCTATTTTGGTCATCGTGATGGTGTTGGGGGTAATTCCCTCCCCAAGTTCTGCCACATTGTAATCGGAAACGAAGCGATTTATTTACCCTTTGTCGTTAGCTTATGTACCTAATTGAAAAAACTTCAAGTTTTTTTTCAAGTTTTTTAAGGGGGGTGATATTAATGTAATAATAACGTCATTTAGTCAATAATAAATTATCCCTATTTAAATAAGTGACTAAAACAGAAAGGTTCAGTTTCCTACATAGCTAGATCAGGAAATCAATGTATCGCTCTCATTTATTTTAACTTTGCTTCATAATACCTACACTTCCGTTAGTATAATTTGTTATTAAAAAGCACTTAGCAAATTTGAATATACATAATTTCCAAATTTGCTAATTGTTTTTTTACCAACCAATATATATAATAATAGCACACAGATTATTGAAATCATTTCTGTTCATCAATTGCTTTTACAATGTCTACGAACCAACACACATTTAAAATTCGTTGCAATATAAAGTGCGCAGAAATGCAACAGCATCAGTTACTGTGGTTACAAAGAAATGGACACGTGTTACTGCAAACTGCGCCCAAATGGCATCACAAAGTAAGCACATTTTAAGCCTTCTGAACTTCTTAAATATACACCATATAATCTATCGTAGAACACGCTATATGAAATATCTTTGAATAAATGCCATAGAACAATACGGAGAGTCAAATAAGTAGAGAGATGACTTGTGCCTAGTACCTACATGATGGTAGCCTCTTTGCCCAAAAATGCTTGATTCTAATGGGAATTCTTAAAAATTGAATAGACATCAAGACACTTTGTTTTTGCTAGTGCAGAACGAGAATGATGCCAAACCCTTGATGGGAGGGAAGTTTGGGAGCCAAAGGTTAACGTGGTTTTTATAGGCATTACTAAAAAGTACTCTATGGACTGAGAAGTCTTGCGTTTCATTGTTTGAATTAAGCACTTTTATAACGTTACAAATACTGATATATATATATGTTAATTTTCTATCTCTTAAAAAGTTTTCATGTACATCCTTCTGTTGATATTATAAGCTTTTGAAAATATTGGAATGGCCCTATGTCTGTTCATTTGTCAAAATTAAAATCAACCTTACTCTACTTACAGTTACTATAAATAAATATACTTTTTGACATAAATATCATTAAAACTTTATTTAAAAAGACATTTCTCATAAATGCTATTTGTAAAAGTGGCAATTTGGTTCTTAGCCACGTATGGTTCAGCCTTGCATAGCGGGCAAGGGTTTCCTTAAATTTTTTATATCTGCATTTTTTCACGATTGGTTTCATAGAAGATAATTGTAAAAATAAAATAATCTTTTGAAACAAAATTTATTTCAACTGTTCGTTTAACGAATGTAGATAAGGAAGCCTATTCAAAAAAGTTGTCTTTTTAATTCTCTCGTATTTGAATAATTGTGTTCAAATGACCGTGATCATAAAATCTCATACAATTATTTTTCATTTCAAAATCTCATATTTCATTGTGAACTATGTAATTACAATGCTGACTTAAAATAGTGAGCATTTCATTATTCGTATGAGAGAAATATATTTTAAAATAAATAAATAGGATTTTATAAATACCACTTTCCAAAAACAAATTATGAATTGACAGCTTTTCCAAAATTTGATATTTGAAGACGATTTAGTGACTAAGATTTTTTAAACCAAGTTGCTGAAATATTTTTCAAACTGTTGTTATGAAGCTTTGAAATACATACGATTAATTAAATACGAATATTCGAATACATTTTATAATTAGTGTTATTTAGGTAGGAGATTTACCTTGTGAGAACTTAAAAGACGGATTTTGAAATCCGATTTGATAGTTACTAATTACTAATAATTAGCGAGTTCTTCATTTTTACGCTCTTTTACCGCTGACCCTAGAAATGAAGATTTATTTTCAGGAAAAGAAGCATTTCTAAATAAAAGTTGTTGTGTAACTAGTTCAAATGTAATAATTAATATTTAGTCATGCATTGGCAATATATACGAGTAGATAGAAAACTGTTCAAATACATATATGGGGAAATCATTCAAAATTATAGATATCTATTTACTTGTAGTTCTGATGAAATCTGTGTTACGATCTATATTTATGGCAAAACTAAATCTGTGGTTCAATTTGTATCTATAAAATACAGATTTATGGTTGTATTATAAAAACTAAACTTGAGGTTCAATCTGTATCATTAAAAGGTAAATCTATGGTATTCTTTAAATAATAGTCAGTCATATTTTGTCTTCCAGAAACTTTTATCGGAAAGTAAAAGAAACATGTGATTTCTCCGATTTTTAGGCCCTCAAAGGTGTCACTTTGATTGTTTTTGAGATAAATTTAGGCCTGTTTTTTATTTTGTTTTGACATGTTACTGCTTCAATCACATGCCTGAAGAAATATTAAATTTATGGCTTCTAGTTTTATGAAATGGGAAATGGAAATTGTATTTTTTATTGAATTTCATTTAGGAAAAAATACTACTTTTTAATAAAAAAATATTACATTTTTGAATAATAATTATGAGTATGCATTATATTAATAAGTTTCATTAAATTTATTTCCGATTTCGTTTTTTTTGTGAAAATACATTTTTTAAATTGACCCAGTTTTATTAAGGTATTTATTTTCCCCAACTTTTGGTCTTAATATTTTCCTAAATGCAACGAATAAACCTACAAAATATAAAAATTGTTTATTGCGTCACTACTTTTAGATTTCATCTTTCAGATATAATTTATTCGAAATTGACTTAATTTCTATACTTTTTTCCTAATATTTTAAACTATTGAACATATTAAAATATGCAAACTGTTTCTTGTCTAAATTCCATCATCTGAACGCACATGATGCATATTTGCAGTATAAAGAAGTAACGACATGTAGATATTAATTCATATGAGAATTAACAGCTGTCTCTACGTATTTTATCAATAAAAAAACTATTAATTAAATTATTAACTACATACATTAAATATAGGCAGAATAAGCCGCAGAAATAATAAAATTATAATTTTATTTTTGTAGTGGCAACATTTCACAAATGCCTCCTTACAAACTATGAACAAATGTCTGACATCCAGCTATGTACTATAATGTTAATATTTGTATAATAGTTCATATCTGCCATCGTATGCTTGTGGAAACTTTAAACTCTCCTCTTGTGTGCTCATGAACTAAATCACTGTTTGTAATGATTTATTGGTATCTAATGATTTATTTTTAATTCAAACTAAAGCGATATCTATGTACACAACAGATGGTGTACGGAAAGAGCAATAGTCAGTCATATCTGAGAAAAATTATCTGAATAATCATTTAAAAAATTCAAAGAACTGTTCTCTGACTATTGAATTTTATTTTTATTAATTGTTGATCCCCCAAGGGTTTTTGGAAACTGCTCAAATAGCCTCAACTTATTGGAATGAGAACTGGCACTGCACCAGTGTGCAAAATTGTCGTCGAGTTTATGTAATGCATTACAATGGTCTGACTTGACCACTCGCTTTAAAATCAGCTCTCCGCTATTAAAATAATCGATAAAATTAGCTTTCATTTCATTTATTCAGATATGTTTTGTATTTTTATTGTTTACTTATTTTGTACTCGCCAAATTTGAAGTCAGTCTGAAGCTGATAACGTCATCGACTCCTAATTTGGCCTTTTATTATCTATCAAATGTTACATACCGAATATGAATAATGTTTCTCAGGCAAACTATTTGTTTAGTACGCCTGGATTTTGTTAAGTATCATCTATGTATTTTGCTAAGTTATCTGTATATGTATGTATTTATGTACATTTAAACTAGTTACAAATGTTCAAACTCTGAATTTTGTACAATTAGTAGGGACATACGTCAACTTACATTAATTTTAGTAATGTAGTTCAGGTTTTTTTTTTTCATTTACAGTTAGGCAAGTACCAGGGAGTTTCCACGTTGTGTTTCTCGTTTTAACTTTTGTATCAAAGAAAATTCGTTGAAAATGAATTTGTTACAAAACTTTGCATCGCATGTTTAAAACATCAGTCTTTTGATTTTCCTGAATATTTAGTACCTAAACAGTGTGTTTATTGATTTGGAAGACATAATTTCTTGCAACTTTTTTTTAAAACTTTTTATATAATTCTTTAAATTAATGTAGAAACAGATAGTGATTAATTGATACTTATCATTTAATGATTTTTTGGTCAGTCAGTTTTGTGCTTAAAATATAAAATACCTAGTCAGTCCTATCCCCAGAGGTTTTGTTAAATGTCGAATTACAAAAATTGAATTGTTTGTAAGTATTTGGATGAAACAGGATATTTAATTTGCTTGAATCACAATTATTGTAAGAATGTTGTTAATTATCAATTGATATATAGATCACTGGTATCAATTAACCTGAGTATAAATTTCTATTTGTAGGTAGTTAACAATTTAACAATATGCAATATCTAGTAGCAATATGGAGATTTATTAAACCTCTTAGCATAAGCGAGGCCTCTTTTCTAACCAATATCATTACAAATACAGAAATACATATACATAATTAATGTCTTTTTTGTGTCTATTAGATGAATTTAAAGCCAATTATTTTAAATAGTTTTATATCTCAACGGCTTTTTAAATAGAAATTTAGAATAATAAAAATGTTCATAACCTCAACGTTTTGGTATTGTAGGTTTGTATTTGTTGTACAAAAGTTGAACTTGTTTTCCAAATCTTCCTGCATAAGTATAGGCCTACAATATGTAATGCTATTTTTGTATTTAATAAAATACTTGTTTATATATCATTTTGATTTTCTTTTATTGCTTGACAAATATTATTAGCAGTTTAGAAGTTTGTTAAAAACAGAACTGTTATTCTATAGATTAATTCCGCTTCGCTTTATAAATCAATACTGTAATTGTGCCAGACTTATCTATTTACAAGAATAACTTCATTTTGTATAGAGGAGGCAAGAGTACCTTTTGTCCATAAATTTTCTAGCAATAGATAATTTATTTATTGCCCATAGAATTTTTTTGTACTTGTAATTTTTAACAAAGGCAATGGACTAGGCATATTTAGTAGTAATTTTAAGTATCAGTCATACGTATCAAATAAATCTTAATGAGATCTACTACATTGCTTAAAACATCTTATTAAGAAATAATTTCACTCAAAAAAGATGTGCTTTATTCCCTTATCAAATTGCTTTTCATGTACTAGGTACATCAACCCACCCCCCTCCTATATGTCTAAATGAAGTAACAATGTCAAATTTGATTTCGGCTTGAAACTTATTTGGAAATTGGATATATTGGTTTTCTAATTTTTAGTATATAATTTGCATATTTATTATATTTAATGTTATCTAGATTCCATGATATTTTCTTTATTTTATTATAGTAGGTATCTGCTCTTAATACTTATGTAAATATTCTTTTTTATATTTCATTTATTCGGTCCATATAGAGATAAAATTGTTCATATAAATTAATCAGAATTGCTTTATAAATCTCTAAATATCATACAGACTTTGGGATCTATTTATTTCCATATCAACGCAAAGCGACGAGACGGAAAAGTTCGAACGTAGAAAGGCACTTGTTTTTAATCATGATAATTAGAATCTATTGACCGTGGAACATGACCATGTTTTATATAAAAAATAGACTGCATTAGCTGCCGCATGATCAGATAACATAGAGAATTTTGATTTATCTGTTTATTAAAATTGCATTATGGTCCATATTTTTGTTTCATGTCAAAGCGTGATATCTGGTTAGATACATTTTTATTAGGTACTTTTACATACAAAGAGATCGCTAAAATATGTTCTTGTCAGGATAACATGTAGGTGGAATGTATTTACGAGTTTACGAAATAAGCTTTTATCCTTTTGTACTCATTAAATTTAAAATGTTTATATGATATTGTATATTTACATAATTAGTACTGTTAGCCAGGGATAATAAATTATTAACGTAACATCTTTATTCAGGATCAGTTAGCGGTTTTTTGATCAATATTTTAAAACTTACGTATTATTTACCGAAAAAATAATAATTCTTCTCATTATCATTTTGTGCCACCCGATTAATAAAAACTGAAATAATATGTTGATTTTGACGACAAACATATTCAGCCTTTGAAAAAAACCAATGAAAGATTATCAAAATATTCAGTTGTATTTAGAAAATATAGTTCTCGAAATATGTCTTTGTAAGAGCATTAGTAGACTTTAAGGAATTGTGCTTGAGATCTTCCCAGGATGTGTTGCTATCACCCAGACATGTTCGCATGCTTCCTTCAATACTGCATGGCTCCTTCATGCTACAAGTTCATGCCCTGTTGTGTTCAAAGCCTGAATGATGCGATGTCCTATTTCCAATGCAAGAGCTTCTTATCAACATCTTAGTAAACATTTTTTAGTAAAAATAGTTTATACAAAAGTTTGAGGTTAGATGGTCCAGTCCTCCCTTGCTTAGTTTTAATTGTAGCAAACTATATCGCGTAAAGAAAGGCGATTGTTTTAATTTAAACTATTAAACCCTTTTTTAATTTTAAGGAAATTAAATTTCAATGTTTGCTATATAAATTATACTTTTGTAATGTAGCATCGATTTTGTACACAAAAATTATCTTAATTGTTCTTTCATCTCTTTCAATTTTCTTGATTTTTAGTATACTTCTCTATGAAAAAAAAGAGCTAATACACAATTTCGTGGATGTTCAAAAATAAAGTTGCCCATTAGAATATAACTTTAATGGCATGTTTGGATCTTAATCAAATCAAAGTATGCTAACTTTCAAATTGACATTTTTTGGCTTTCCTATTTGACCATTGAACATTCTGGACACCACTTTTTAAAGACCATAATAATTATTATTGTGTTTCCAGTTTTTTCTACAACTTCTTTATTTCCCTAGATATTTTTGTGAAAAGGGTACATTTTGAAATATTTGACAGTGAGTCAATTTTTAGAGACGTCACCTTATATGATTCCAGAAAAAAAGGAAGATTTGTTATAGCAACCGAGGGGTTGATAAAAAAGAAGTTTCAAACTATAGGTAGGTACAATAAATATAAATATGACACTATTGTAGCATGTATATATAAAACTAAATGTTTATACTATGGACTATTTTCGAAGGTTCATATGGAAAACACAAAAGAATAAATACAATAGCTGAAGTTGTTATTGTTAAGCGATAGAATGGATTAAATCTTCAAATGCGACAAGTTTATGCACATATTTTATTGTGTACCTATGTATTATCTTATTTATTGTCATTGCTTATGGCAGACGTGCTATACACATTTAGGTAGGTATAGCTATTTAGTTTATAGTACCTACTTCTACCTAGGTTCTGCCTGTAATGTACTTTCTGTCTCAGTTAGCTGATGGTAAATAAACCACTGTCCAATAGGAAGAAATGTAAAATTTATCATTTTCTACAATAATTAAAATTAGTTCTGCTTTACTATAGTTACTATCCAATAAGCTCAAGAAAATTAAGTATTATTATCTAAAACTACTGTTACCCTCTGTTTACGCAATCTCAAAAAATTTTGCTATCATTGTTGCAAAGTTCGATTCATCCGACTTTTGAGAGGAACCTATAGGTAACTGTGAATTTTCACCTAACTGTTACCCTTCCATTTTCAATATGTGAATTTAGTAAAAGACCATCCAAACCTTGAGTTGTATTTTGTTTGTGATTCTTTTATGTGATTTTTTTAACTTCGTCATATCAAATCAAGTAAGCACTTGTAACAGTATATATATATATATATATTTACGCTTAGATAAAGAAATAACAAACCAACAAAGCAAAATCGAACAAACAAAGGCGATTAACCAACAAACATTTGGTATACTAAAAAGTTGTTTATTAATTCATATTAGCATGTGGCAATATGAACATTTATTAGAACAGATAATGCATATGTACTTATGTATATTTCCTAACTTAAATTGTATGTAAGTATTTATTTCTGGTGAAACCTGAAACGTAAAAATTTAGTGATTATTTTTCAAAATGTCCCATTTTTTTGGAAAAGTCGAATCAATAGATATGTTTCTATATTAAATTTTCTAAATTCAACCTACAGCATAAAATTACTTCCCACGCCGTACGCTGTAGCGCTAGATGTCTGAAAAGGTTGATAGGTTCTGTTCCTTAAAAAGGATCCGACGGCGATTGTACCATGACGGGCATCATTGACCATTCTCTCGTCACATTCTGGACAACTTTGCTGTTAACTTTGCCGATTTGGTAGAGGTAACCCTTCCGGGATGGGATTTTTATCTGTCCTAGATTCCCTGCGTTGAATATCGTATTGGTATGTGGAAATCTTTTAAATGTACACCAGTTAGAGAAACTAAAGATCTTGTTAAAAAAATTTCTTCGGTTTTTAAGTTTAGGTATAGATAGAAAAGGAGCCACAGGAATTTTCTTTATACTTGTAAATGTTAATCATTTTATGAGTTAATGAATTCAAAGTAAAATTTTAATTTTCAATCAAAAATTTGTTCTTAGGGCCTCTCTGATTTTTTAACTTTTGTACAGTCGACATAGACCAAAAGCAGAATATTTTATTGACATAATGCTACATGAACGCAATTTAATGAGCTTTTTAAAAATATATTTCAAAAGACTTTTTATCGAATCAAACTTTCTACATTTCATGTAAATTGTTCCTAGAAAATTCATGTAACATGTCTCACCAACTTCGTCCCCCTCATCTAGTTAGGCAGAAAAACGTTGCATCCAATGAAGGTAAATAAATTTGAGCATTTCAATGATTTGGGATTTAAAATCAAATCACATGATATCACAGACAATTGAACCTAGCTGATTGGGGTGGCCACCTTAGTATATCTGATCTAAGCCAATGGCAATATGGCTGTTAGCTCCTTACCTCTGCCATGCCTAATGGGCTATACAAGATCGTTGAAAATGGACCATTTTTGAACCCTTCTCATTAAAAGGTGGAATGGTTTCCTGACTTTAGATATATACAATTTGCCCATAATTTTTGCGTGCTTGCTAGGGATGTCAATATCGCATAGCAACAAGAAACTTTTACAAATTTATCCCATATAACAATGATATTATGGGTATTTGACAATATAAAACCTTGGTTACCATATGTGAACTTTCCTTTAATCAACTATCTACTTAGCAACTTTTACTAGGGACACCAAAATGGTATAGCAACAAACTATTTTTATAGATATTTGACACACAACTATGGTTTATGGTTATATGACTTCATGAGATCTTAGTTACCATCTATGAACTTTAATTTCATATTCATTTCTATTATTAGCTGTTGCTAGGGACGCCAATATTGTATAGCAACGAGGCATTTGCAAATTTATCTCGCATAACTATGTTTTTATCGGTATCTAACCACATAAATTACCATATATAACTTTCCTATAATCAACTTTCCACCCATCATCTGTTGATAGAGACAAGAAAATGGCATAGCAACAAACTATTATTACAAATGAATAATTACTATAAATTATGGTTATTTGACCATATGAAACCTTAGTTGCCATATATAAAATTTAATTTCATACATTTCTATTAGTAAATGTTGCTAGAGACGCAAATATTGCATAGAAATAACAAACTTTTGCAAATTTATCTCTCATACGTATTTTGCCATTTAATCAATTTTGCACTTAGAAATATGAGATAGAAAGAAGCTATTTTTTACAAATATTATTTTAAAATATTAGAGCTAACAAAGTCAATAAACATCTGAAAATTAATATATAATTTAAAGTCTCGAGTAGTTCTGAAGAATTTTGTTAAAAAATGAGTGGGTTGAATATTTTAAAATATCATTTTTCTAAAAACAACTGTTTTATACTAATACTTGGTGAGAGCTAACACCTAAAAATGATTTCTCATATTTTACAGTTTCATCTATCATACTTTTTGGCTTTTTAATAAAACTAAAAAAAGTGTTTAAAATACTAAATATTTCTAATTTAGTTATTTAGCATTTAGCCACGATAGCCCCCCGCCATTATAAGTCTGATAATCTCAAGTAAAAATGATGGATCAATTTTCTTTCACATTAATTCGGTTCTGTGTAGGTACCTTTATAGTTTGCAAGACACAAATTACTTATAGCCTATATACCCCATACAATTTTTTCCAGTTAAATCTGTTATATAAACCATTTTGGCATTTCCTTTCTCTTGTTTTGGATCGGCCACTGTTAGAGTCAGAAATCAATTTAAGTAAAATGTTATGAAATTCATTTTTTCCTACAAACTAATTGCACTTCTACATTGTGTACATAGTTCGATCAGTTTTCGCTATTCTGTGGTACCTAATACATTAAATAGTAGGTAGGTAGTTATGTACCTACTTATGACCTCTAAAATGAATATATCTAGCCAGTACTAACCTATATCCTAATAAGAAGAATTCAAAATTCAAATTAAATTATATTTTGTCATTCTTTTTACTAAATAAATACTAATTTGCATGCATTCTGAGATAACTAGATATATTTTGTTTCAAACTAAATATTACCTATAGCATTGTTAAAAAAATAAGCCCAAAAAAGTATCTGTAAACGGAATTATAATATGCGAGAATTAAAAGCTGTATTAACTAAAATAAGTGATGTCAGGAAATCTAGAAAATTGCTAAATTCGTTTTTATAATTAATGAGAGAAAATCGAACGTAAATAACACAATATTAATCGGATGTAGAATATTTTTCGAATTCAGATCAGTCCATTATATTTATCCGTCAAAAAATATGATAAGGAACAGAAAATACCGAGATCGCTTTTTTATGGTACATTTTGCTTACTAATTATGTTTTAATGATAACAAAGTACAAGTATAGGAATTCTCTAGCAGTATTGTATATGAGACATGTGTATGTGTAGCCTAAAACACAAAAGTCCATTAAGTTGATCTAGTATGCACCTGTTGTACATGTTGCACAGGGCACACAGCTGTTCTGTTCTACTTGGTCATCTCATTAATTATGCATCGCTACATGTTCACTCAAAATAGCGATCAGTATGGTGCTGCTTTATCATGGCATGGTGTATTTGTATTTGTATCAGAATATTTCATTTGGAATATGAAAGCTATAAAGTAGCACAACAAAATTATTTCATATTTAATTTTTTCTCACTGGCTAACAGTGTTTGGCAAAGTATATCACGTCTGACACGTCTTTAAAAATAATTGATGGTCAGTTGATTCAAAATTGACTAGAGATACTTCTGACAAATACTACACCTGACAACTCATATTAGAACCAAATAATTGATTTTTATGTCGAGTGATGTCGGTGTCTGAATTCAGTCAAAGATGTCGGTGTCGCGGATTGTCTTCTAAATCCAAGAAGGCCGACTGGAGGATAGTAATCGATCACAACTTTTCATATTAGTTGATGTTACAAGCGCTCTATACCCAAGAAGTATGCCATATTCTATGCGGTAGCCAGGATATCCAGTCGTCACCACAGGGGGGTGCGACATATTATCCAAATAACGAAGATTATTTAATTCAGTCCAGGGCTTAGATCTGGCCACTTTTTAGACTGACCGGTAATAGTGTCAACTAAAATATATTTATTTATAGGCACCCTCCATCTCTGTATTCTTATATTTGTGCAGATAGTAAAAAATTTTAAAAAAGAAGATCATACGAAATTTCAATCAATTATTATACTATTAAAAAAAACTTTCATGATTACTCATTTTATTTTCTGCTGCTAAGACGTCAAGAAAATTTCTTGCAAATCAGTTTTGATTTTAAGTTCTAAGTATTATATAAATAATAATTTATGACAAATACATAAGTCTTACTGTTTAAAATATTCAAAATCTTCTTTGTATGCATTATGGGCAATTACTTTAAATATTTTGCATAGCACACATAGGTAAATTTGCCTATATAGAGAGCTGTGTTTGTGTGAATCAAAACAGGAGTTATAATTGTGAACGAAACTCCAAATCGTTATTTTGTTGTTTTATTCGATATACGGAGAATGATAAACTATTGTGACAGAAATCAATAGTGAATCAGGGCATATGTAGTGACAATACATTGATAAAGTTCTCAACAAACTTTATTAGTTTCTTTCTCTCGGGATGTAAGTGCTTTTGTTGTTTTAATTTTATTTGGGGATTTTTTTATAATTACAGTGGAAGTTTCAAGTATAATAAGACTTTTGGTAATAAATACAAACTATAGAGGAATATTTTCTTATTTGTTGGATAATTACTATATGCTACACGAAGCATAATAAAAAAAAACAATAACTTATTCTAATAACTGCGGAGTGACAGATATTTAAAAAACAAACTATTCAGAAATTTCATAATTCATTTACATAATTGTACGTTATTAATATTAATATTGTCCATTTATTTGTTTTAAATATATACTTTTTTTTATTATTTATTAGCTATATTGTCCAATTAATTCATAATTTATGTAAAGTAGGTAAATTTATGTTGTTTTAGGCACGTTTTTCCTCCATCATAATACAGCAAGGAAATATATTTCCTATTTCGTTCAATGATTAATCGTTACCTAATAGGCAATTTTTATTTATGGCTATACGGACATTACATGGATACCTTATAAGTAGCTATGTACTGTAACTGATCTATGATCTTTCTATAGAAATTTACATAATTTTACATGATCTTAAAATTCTGAAAATACAATTGGATTTCCTCAATTTGTGTTTATCAGATTTATAAAAATTGGTAGTTCTCTAAAAATCACCCAAAATGGAAGTGAACAAAAAATTCAATATTTATCATAAGACTGTGGTTTGTAT
The DNA here is from genome assembly GCA_034780595.1 of Parotoplana pacifica. Lineage (NCBI taxonomy): Eukaryota > Metazoa > Platyhelminthes > Proseriata > Otoplanidae > Parotoplana > Parotoplana pacifica. The sequence continues at coordinate 575 of JAUYWI010059202.1, read as the reverse complement.
TAGGTACCAAATATGACTTTTGAACAATCTCGTTATTGGTGTTTTGACAATCATATAATTTTCGTATCGAAAGTAGTGTTGTAACAATGGGCCTATAACTGGGTTTATTTTCTCTGTTCATGATCATGTTGTTGTCTGTTTCTTTGGTTTTTAACCCCCGGGGCCCCCATAGTCACACCTAAAAGATATATACTGTGGTCCACCGTAGGATTCTTTACCGTGAATCGACTGGACTGACATTTGGTACATAGCTATATTGGAAAGATTTATCGACAATTTTTTGTTATTGAAAAAAGTCAATCTGAGTCCGAGCTAGGGGCCAATGAAGTTTGTCCGATTGACTTCAAATTTGGTGGTGGGTCTACAGGACAAATCCAGAAATATTTAGAAAAATATTGATTATTGATTTTTTATCTCTCCCCCCATAAAAAAATCAATGTTTTGGGCTAAAATTACTTAATTGACGATAAAATCTAAGTAAAACATACTACTTTGGTCTCTGTCTGTCTATGTGGCGTCCTCGTTGCCAAGGGTAGCATGCACTATTAGCTTCCACCTCGTTCGGTCCTGCGCTT
>JAUYWI010059201.1:0-28331 GCA_034780595.1 Parotoplana pacifica | reverse complement strand
GAGCCTGACGCCACCTGCGACAGCTGTCACCTCGACGAAGAAGACAGGGATCATCTCCTCCTGTCCTGCCCTGCTCACTCGCTTCAGCGTTCCAAGATCTGGGGCACCCCCATCTTGAACCACCACAAATGCATCACACCCGCTGAGATGGCTGCCTTTCTTGAGGCGATTGGTCGGATTCCGGCCAACGAACCTGCTAAATAGCTGCGGGGCACCACAACAACAACACCTACTCACCACCTCAGCCATCGCTTCGCTTCACTCCTGCCTTTCATACTCAAGTTCGAAATCGCTCTCAAGCTGGACTGGCTGTAAGTCACAATACGAGCATCTTTCCATCTCTCTTTATTCTCCAACAACCAGTCCAATGCCATCCTCAGAGCTACCATCTCCGCTTGGAAGGACGAGCAGTCTTGGCATAAAGGGCTTTCCTCCTTGCTGATTGAGTACAGGTACTTTCTAAGAAGCGGGCATTTCCTGATTCGTAGCTGGTGAATAGTGTTCCCTTCTTTACGAGTAAGCCCTTCATTCACTCTCGGGAAGTCTTTTGCTTTTCTGTATCATTCAGAAAGTTGGGGTTTTGCTTCTTCTGTCTTCCGTCTCTTAGCCACGGTTACTACTGATTCGCCATTCAGAGGTATTTGACCTTGCTCCAGTTGAGAGTCTCTCTTTGCTTCCACATCTGCAGCTCCGTTACCATCTATGTCGCAGTGTGCTGGGATTCACTACAGCTCAACCTTTCTTCCTTGCATGTTCAGGGTTTCACAGGTATTGATTATTTGCGTCACAATGGTGTTTCTGTTTTTCTCACTCACGTTTTCGATCTTCTGGAGGGAGGATTTGCTGTCCGTAAGGAATCTGATGCGATTCCCGGACTTTTCCTTCTTGGCATTGAGTATGATCAGTACTCTTCTTCTAAATGCCATCATCTCCGTTCTGCAGCTGGAGCAATATTTCCCAGCCGGCGTTTCTCTGTCAATGCTGCTGTCTTTCCAGTACAGTAGATAACCATTCCACCACCTCCATTAATAATGCCCCCGATAGCAGAACCGTCCGTGTATATAAGGCGTCAGCCACGTCGAGGGTCGCCAGGTAGTTCATAGCTTCTTATTTTCGTTCACTAGCTTCAATCTCTCTTGTGGTTGTACCATTTATCTCTGTCCTGATCTCTAGGCATTCTGTGTGGTTGCGCCATGGTAGGATACCGACGTCTTTGACTCTACCTTCTCTAGGTATGTTATCGCTTCTCTTCCGACATCTCTCCATCCTCTTGTGGTCTTAAGCCTCTTCTTTCCCTCCTTCGTAGCCAGAATGTACAGTGGATCATCCCGATCCCTCCGTAGCGCTCTCTCATAAGTCTTAACTGCTTTGGATTCACTTCTGACCCCTAGACTCTCCAGCTCCGCCTCCATCTTGGCATCTACTTCTATAGATCTTCTGCAGCATCCTGTAATGATTCTACATGACTTTCTCTGAATTGTCTCAATCTGTTCTTCTGGCTATATTACTCATAGTCGGCATTCATGCGCCTCCTGTATATTCCATGGCACTGTGTATGTAGGTCAGAAGATTAGCTCTCAGGTTGCACTCTCGTTACAAAAATCAATATTTTTAAAAAGCGGAAATATATATTACGGTCTGTACCGAAAAATGTCCGCCTCCTAAACAATTACTTTTATGATTCTGATGTTTTGTGCACTCCGCGATGCGTCTATCGCGTTGTTTCTATCTCTGATAAATATCTATGAATGTCTATATGGATGTTAAATAATTGAGATCGAAGTACGGTTTATATTGATTACCTACATGGTTTATATGAAAGAGATCACACAAAATAACATTTAAATTTATTCAGTGAGTCGATTACATTGCAAGCAGTATGGATATGGATATGGCAACCTGCCGTAAAAACGCGATGAATGCTACTGAAACATTCGAATTTATTAATACATACAGGAATGTCCTACCAAAAGGCAAATTGATTGTCTCAAGAATTCAATGACGAGCACAGAGTACTTTTTGGTCGAAAGCCGGAAGTGAGATTAGGGGACAAGATATTAATGTAGTAAGACGTCTAATGGAAGAGAAAGATTCGTCTTTAACAAATACACAAATGAACAACATACTGGGAATTTCTTACAGTATGGTTCAAAGAATAATGTATGACGATCTGGAAACTATTTGGAAAGGCACAAAATGTGTACCTACCACAGATACTCACAGAGATGAATAAGGTATTGAAAGTGGAGCGTTGTGAAATCATCATTGAGTTTCTTTCTACATGCTTAGCTATGAAAAATGTAGTGCTGATAGACGAAAAATATTCTGTAGTCGAAATCTTAAGCCGCGAAACAAAATTGGCTGTTGGCTAACTGCAGCAGGTGACCAGACTGTTGCAAGCAGGACGACGGAAGATGTAATTAGGCTGTGTCCAAGAAAGGATATCACCACTACGAAGTGCTACAGAGGAATGAATTAATCACTTTAGAACGCTATGTCCAGTTCTTAATTAAATTAGAACATTTTCTCTCTAATCAACAACATCCAATACTGGCAGAAAACATGAGGCTTCAGCATGATAATGCCATAGCTCATATGTCCGCTAACACAACCAATCACATCACAAATCGCAACATTTGACTTATGCACAGCCGCCTTACAGTCCGGATTGCAACTTATGTGATTCTTATAGTTTTCCACGTTTGAAGTCGCGAAGAGACAGCCAGAACATTAACTTTGCATCTCAGGAAGATATAAAAGAATTTTTGAAACAAATCACAATGGTGGGTCGAGCTAGGGGCCGATGACGTCATTAAATGGTAAAATTAAATTTTTCGATCTCGGTCTAATTGACTTCAAAAATTTGGTGACACAAATCCATAAATAAATTTCGACAAATATTGCATATGGATTTTGTGCCCCAAATTTTAACTCAAAGTATGAAATTCAAAAGTGATAGTGACTTTTGGGACTATCTACCAAATATTAATCAATTTGATCATCTTTTGATTTCAGGATTGATTTTTTGTAAAATCTGCATTTTGGTAATTTGGTGCCAAATGAAAATTATTCAGATTTCCATCAGACTATAAACAGTTTTACATCAAAAGTTCCTAAACAATTGATTAACCGATGTCAAATTTCATGTAAATGGGTTGGGCCATTTTTGAGCAATCTGAAAACATGTGCTGGGGAATAACCTCCCGCCGCCCCGCCCCCCCCCCGTCTTCAAAAGGTTAGATTTAATGTGCCACCATCTTGGTAGAACGTATGTATTTTATTTTTGTTTGCTTTACTGATTCATGAATTGCATTTTATTTTTCTCAGAAAATTCGAATGATGTTGATGACGATAATGAAAGTATGTCATAGTACTGTCATAAAAATGTTACCCTGAATGAAGTCTGTTTTCAATTTATATTATTTTCGTTGTTTTGCTCTAAATAGAGGTAGATTTATAAATACAATTATTTTTCACTTAGATAGTTTTAGAAAGTGACTGTTGTTATTAACGTCGTTGCAGCATTATTATGAGTAAACTCATAATTCACAAATGATAATTCATATTGCACTTTTTTTCAATATTGTTATGGTGAAAGCTTGATTATTTTCTATTTTAACTTCGTTAGTTTTGCTGCACCTCCAAGCCAATTATTAATTGGTTTTAGCACTACTAAAAATATCAAATTAAAGATGATTGATTATATCAACTGTATACAGTGATATTTTTAAAGAACACACTAGAGGCAGAACAATAAAGGCAGGTAATTTTATTTGTAACAGTCATGATAAATATTCAAATGGTAAACCGTCGACTTCAATGCACTCACGACAACGCGACAAGTCATGATCAAAGCTAACAAATGCGTCAATGACAAATTGCCGAAGATCTTCAACACTTCTTGGCATCCTCAAATACATGCGGGACTCCTCAGACACAGAAGTGTGTTCTTTAAAAGAAATCACTGCCTCTAAAGTGTGTTCTTTAAAAATATCACTGTATATCTGGAGCCTAACAATACAATATTTGTTTACTTGTCTGAAATCGAATTTTATTGCTATATTTGTAACAAATAATATTTTGAAGTATAACCAACATAAACCAAATTTTAGCTTCATGTTGTCATGACGAAGTTATTGCGTGAACAAAGATTGATTTAATTTATAATAAATTTTACTTATAGGTACGTCACTGAAAAAAAACAAATGTGCTTGGTGAAGTTGGATACTTAAAACTCATGTGTGCTTATTATTAGTAGCTCTATAAAAAAGAAAACTCTCGGGAGAGTGTCGGGGAATAAGCAATTAAATGTTTATAAAAGTTTAGATTAAAATGGAAAAAGGACACAACGTTTTGAGATCTTGTTTTATATCTTATTAAATGTTCACTATTATTCGAAACAGCGTGAGGTGTCCATTTAAACACACTCCATGATTTTGAAAGTTATTATAAACGACTGAATGAATTATACATATATTATGTGAGAGTGATCGTTTTAAATTTTTATTATTCAGTTAATTTATTGAATTTTTGGAGTCATTTACATAGTAATACATATAAGACCGTTTTTATGAAAATGAGATGGCAGCATGTCAAATACATGCTTAATACCTTCATATGTTGTGAACAGTGAAACATCATTTATCTATAAATAACTTTTGAAGTGTGTGACTTGAATGGTAAAATGATTTATTTTTGCCTCACAAAGTGGCCTTGTATGTCAACTGTTTAACGTTATTTAGTTTGTGTTAAAAGTTTTTTTAATTTTTAGGCCGTAGTTCACGTGACCGTAATGACTATATTGATCGTCTAGGAGCATATTCTCGTCATTCACGTTCCCGTTCTCGTGTTACCAGTGCATCTCCACGCTCACTTGCGATAACAAGTTCACCATCACATCGTACTATCAGTTTGGAATCCCGCTCTCGGTCACCTTCTCCTGGGCCACAACATCACTTGTATTGTCCTCCTACTGCTCGCTTCACTCACAGCTCTGTATCACCACCAAATTCTGACTTTTCACCTCATCTTTCATCTGGATTGCATCGTCGTGATAGAGTAAACAATACAGCCGAGCCAGCGAACAACACTTCAGCAAATTTCCGTCTTCAACGTTCAGAAAATTTTGAAGATAATACTTCAACGTGCTTACTTCCCGTACCTGACTTCTTTCCACTACCCACACACATGCCACAACTTCTGCCCAGTCCCACTCAATTGATGGAGCCTGAAGCCGTTTCTGTTGTTCCAGTCAGTGTTGCCAATAGTCATACATATTATCATCACTACTCAGAATTAGACAATCATACTCACAGTCAACTTTCTCCAACAAAAATTGCTCCGTCATTCTCTCCGCCAATGACGGGCCGACACATTATTCCTTCTCCTCATTTTCCAGATGAAGCAGAACCGTGTCTGGATGTGCCGTCTCCTGTACTAAATACTGCATCAGCTGTACCTCTTTTGATCTCATCTAAATTAGGAATGCCCCCACTAGCTGCTGCTCGTGATAAAGTACAACCTAGAGTGCCATTTTCTCCTCCAGTACATCATGACTTGACTCAACAGTCTTTCTGTGGCGATCAACAATTGCTTCTGCCCACCAGTTTCTCACTTCAAGCCAGCCTTCCTTCCTCTCGACTGACTTCATTGTATGACGAAGAAGATGAAGATTGGTGCTAATTCATCTAAATGCCTTTCTGCTGTATGAAAGTTGAATAAATGCAGTTTTTGTTCATATTTATGTATTAAGGGGTTGGACCTATAGATTTAATAATTAAAACAAACAATTAATGTTTAATTAATTTTAAAAATAACAATTTTAAAAATGTCTATTTTTATTATTAGATTTCGTCGAAGTTGCATGTTAAATTATGCAAATGTGATTATAGTTAAAATTGTTGAATATTTTTATGTAAGCGCCAATTTTATCAGTACATAATACTAATGTTTCTGATTTATAAAAATGTGACATTTTATTTTATATAGAGGTATTTGTACTACCATTATTGCCTTTTGTTTCGTTCACTATTGCATACTTAGTTTGAAAAGGAAAAAAGATCATTATATCATTTTGCATCTAATGTATTGATTGGAATTTGGATATTATGTACACTACAATGATAGCACTTATGTAGGTATATGTAGTGCATAATCCAGATGATATTCAGAATTTTCTGTAACATTTGTACAGTTTTCCAACGATCTTCTCTATTGACTTATCACATTATGCATTTTTATAAATACTTTATAATAGTAAATCTATAAATGCTTTTTGAAATCTATATGAAGCATTCAGTTTGTTTAAATTAATTAGATATTATTACTTTACAAAATGGTTTTATCAATTCTTGTTGTATATAAATTATGGTTAGAAATTTTATATTAAATTGTAGGTTCTACACATGCATAAGAGAAACATCTTTTTTTTGTCTTCAATTGTCACAAAATATAAAACTGGATATAGAATCTTGTAGATCGAAATCCTAAACAAATATGTATAATACAAATCTGAATAATGGTAGGTATATCTTATTTTAAAACATATTTTGTGCTGCTAGCACTTCAAACTATTGTTGTATAATGTACCACAAAGATTTTATATTATAGAGGAGGTGTACGAGTACCTAATTAAAGAAATCTAAAAATGTTATTAGTATTTTGTGACAACTTATTTATCTAGTGAATAAAATATAAACTACATATAGAATAATGCATGATTATTTTGTGTTTAATACTTTTCATATAATATTTATATTCTTTTCTTGGTACGTAGGATAATTACCTAACTAGCACTGATGATATTGCTGTGAAAAATACTTTATATTAAATAATGTAATCTATAGGTATTTTATGTTCTTTTTAAATGACTTAGTGTTGCTAGCTACACTAATTGTTTTTTCAACAAATGAATTATACTTATGGAAAACTACATATTATAGATACAGAATTTTAACTTGCATGAAACATTATTTTTATTTATTAAATTATAAATAAAATAATAAATTTCATTCATTTCAATTCCTTCCTTAAAGATTCATAAATTTTGAAATACATACCAAAAAGAGACAATTTAATTTTTGTATTAAAATACAGTTTATTCAGTATAATCCAGACTAGAAAACTACTATTACCAGGGATTTAGAATATCGTGAGTAACAAAGTGAAATTTTAATCAAAATGTACTTTTAGCAAAGAAAAACATTCACTGAACTAAAAACTATAAATTTATTAGTAGACATACTTACTACAAATGCATGAACGGCATGCTGAAACTATTGATTTTTGTGACCACGGTGCAACCTAAAAGCCAATTTTAAAATGTTCAAACGAGTAGAATTTCTTTAAATTCTAACCACTAGAAAATTTCAAAGCAGAATATTGACTTGAAAAAATGATGAGAGCCTTTTGTGTAAAAATATGACTGAAAATATACATATCCTAATAAATGACCCTAGGAGGATATCCATATTTTTACATAGGCCGCGGATGTCAAAATCACTTAAATTGCTCTAAAATCCAAACAAAATATCCTATCTTGCTCAAATTTGAGACTTACCATTAGGAAGGCATTAGGAATAATATACCTATTATAAAATTTGATGTATTATTTTTGTGGTTACTCTATGGGGTCATCCACATAGTACGTACCTACGCAGAGAGGGGGTCAGGCGATAAGCGTACCAATGCGTACAGAGGGGAAGGGGGACTTAAATGAAGAGCGTACGTACGCAGAAAAATTTTAGAGGGCTTTTTTTGCTTTGACAGGTTTTAACGTATACTAAAATGATATTTATATAATTACCCCATCCAAAATCATTTTGGATCCCATTTAGATTCATCGGGAAAAACAATAGATGAAGAGTTGGAAAAAGCTAACTTCCAGAAAGCAGGAGAGGTATTGAGTGAATTCTGGTCCAATGTGGTCATTGATACTCATCGTGTACATCCTCCCCACTGCTGTTCACCAAGAAATTCATGACATGGAAGAAGTGTTGATGACCTCAAACTGGCTCAATATCTGCTAATGATCGTAAAGTGCACAAATAGAGACTCACCTTTTCGAAAAAATTGGCTTCAATTGTTCCCATACCGATTTCTTCCAGCCCCCCCCCCTCTTCCACTCAAGCAAATCGAATGTGGGCTAGTTGTGCTGGAATGCGGACTTATCCAACATGTTTAGTGTATTTCCCATCAACAGCAGCCGTCCGTAGACACAAAAAGATACATAAGATCTTAAAATGGAGAAGAAGAAATAGAAGCTTCCGCGGAAGAAGAAGAGGACAATGAGAAAGAAAATACTGCTGGAGATGAGATGGATGATGTCAATGGTGCTATGGTGGATGGTAGTGTGACTAATGGACAGCCTATTTTTAGAAATATTTTTGATGCCCTTCAAGTGCCATGGGAAGATACATAAAAAAGTTTGATTTTGGGGAGTTCCGTACTTTCGACGGTTTTGTGTTTTTCTAAACTCTTTGATTCAATACACTACAATTTACATGGATTTTAAATATTATTCTTTCTGATACTATAGATATTTTTGTATCATTTTGCATATGTGCGTATGGGGGGAGGGGGGGACAAAAGACGAACTTGTGCGTATAGGGGGAGCGAGGGTCAAAAATTGTTAATTTATGCATGCATACGTATTATGTGGAATGCACTATTACCTTTAGTGTATTATTAGAAACATATTATGCTAAAATGATCATGCTATGTATATATTGTATTTTTTAAAATTTATTCCGTTCGTGTAGATGAGAGAATTTCAAATGTAAATTACTTTAAATTGGTTTATCAACCGGAAATATCATATATTTATTGACATAAACAGCGTCTTTTAGGTCATATAAATAGCAGGGCTGTTTGGTGTGACTCAAGATTTTCTAGGACTGTCAATGCAGATTGAATGTTGGTGTAAACGACCAAAAGTCGAGCTGGTCTATAGCGTTAGTGTGTACTAGGCTTTAAGCTACTTCAAATTTTAGTTCAATAGTTTTGCCTACTGGATTCGCAATAATGTGTAAGTGCATAAATTATCTGAAATGTACTGTCAGCGAATACGCAATAGTAGAACCAACATAGAATGGGGATAAATGAGTAAAATGTAGCTTTTGCGGTGGTGTAATATTGGCGTCACTAGTAATACTTGCTAATTGGAAAATTGAAATTAAGGTAAAATTAGATGTAAAAATTAACTTTTAACAATTATGACACAAATGTAATTCTACTCTAGTACATCTATACATTACAAATGTAAATCTACATATGTACAATCTATGTATAGTACTTATCTATTATAACCAAAAAAATAATCGATTATAAATTTACTTCACATTAGGTATATTGAATTTATCATTGTCGTCCATTTTTATTAATAAAAATGTGGACGACAATGATAAATTTAATGTACCTACCTAATGTGAAATAAATTTAGTACATTATTTTTGTACAATCAATTTTTCTAGCCTAATTTGTGTTAAATTAATTTAATAGGCACCTACATATGTAGAAAGTACAACTGACTCTAAATCACCTATCTATTTATCATCATGAGCTACTCATGATGTCAATATTATGTATCTACTAGGAAATGTCAAATTATTTAATTTTCTTCATAAGTCAAATTACTCAGGAAATGGGCAATTATTCTGTAAATTTTCTATTATCAGCTGACTAATAGTAGGGTATTTTCATCACTAGAGGAATATTGATTATCTACATAGGTACATTTTAGTCGAATTGTTTAGCCTCCAAACTTAGGTAGGTACTGCATAATTACGTACGTGTAAACTCTATTCTAACAGTAACAAGTAAATTTATTCTACAAAATAAAAAACACTATGGAAAAATTGGAAAAAACTGTTATCTCCAATTGCATGATTTTTAAATGTATGTATTTTAAACTTAATCTATCCTCCATGACAGAGTTGGCGAAGTGGTTGGATTCAAGATGGTGCGGATCCGGCGTGGTTTCGAATTCCAGAGGGAGCGAACTTTCTGGATTGATTACGGTTATTAATCTCTAAGAAATCATGCTCCTCCGTGGCCGAGTTGGCTAAAGGGTTTGACTCTAGTTGGTGTGGATCCTCCTTTTGTAGCTGGTAAAAGAGTATTACTGTGTGCGGATGAACACAAAAGTGCCAATGGATGTAGTAAAATTTGCTAATGGTATCAACAGAACTGGTTAAGTGGCATTAGTATAATGAAAGCATAACGGAATCCCATCCTAAAATTGGCTTCAACAACTGTGACAGTAGGCACTATACTTCCCTTGAATGACCCAATGTAAAACTCAATTAATACATGGCCCTAGTCTCCAGCTTCTCTTTGAACATGGATTCCGATGGCGGGTCGATGCGTCAAAAGGCAAGTGGTGCTAAGAATCACTGGGTTATGTTAGGCCAACACATGGAAATGAACTACGGTTTGGCACGTGGAACATGCGAACGAAAAAAAAACATGTGACAAAAAAATGGAAATATTCAAGATTAAATGATGAAACACTCTATTAGGACTCAACGAAACCCATTGAAAGACAACGCCGAATTCAACGTATTCAGCAATAATTGTCTCTAAATCCTGCCTCAATACAGCACTGCAAAAACGACATTTTTGTAAGACACTACAAAAGTTTAAATGCCAACACAAGAGATGTCGAAAATGAAAAAATATACGATCAAACGGAAGATCTTATACGTGATACCAAAGGAAGTGATAACTTAACTCTAATAGGAGATTGGAATGCAGTCGTTGGAGAAGGACGATACGGAGACTTTAGATTGTGTAAAAAGAAACACAAGATGATAACGACGTGTGGATTTCTGCAGACAACATCAATTAGTATTGACAAATACAATATTCCAACAAGATAAGAAAAGATACAGAAATAGTGTAAAGATATAATGCAGCTCTCTTGGAGCTGATCACAACTTAATAATCATAAAAAAATCAAATTCAAGAAGATAAAACCAAGACAACCACGGAAGAAATGGAATATTGAAGATTCAACTCAAGTGGACAAACACTCGATAACAAGACAATCAACCTGAACAACAATTGGAATGCAGTGAAACAAACGATATTATAAATACAAAAACAACCATTTGATACAAAAAGAAGATACACCCAAAATAACCATAGATAACGGATGGGACTATCGCTAAAATGGCGGAACGTAAAAAATTGAATAAAATCAATAATCAGAATGCACTAAAAAACTACAAAAGACTAAATAAGAACTGAGAAGAACCACGCGATAATTGTTTGTGAAAACATGCCAGGACATTCATGACAAGGAAATTAAAGGAAGAACGGACTTAATGTATCATAAAATCAACGAATGAATATAATTCAAAATGCCATTAGATACAGGATTCATTATTCAAAAGTTACTCAGAAATGAAACTGAAATTAGAAATCGATGTAAAGAATACATTGAAGATATCTACCACAAAACAAAAAAACAGACAAAGAACTACAATTAGAAAATGAAGACAAATAGACGAGGACTCCAAAGGCCCATTCTCCGCAACCAGATAGAAGAAACCAAGCAACATATGAAAAAGAATAAAAATGGAAGGAAAAAAAGAAGGAGCGGATAGCAGACCATCTGAATTACTGAAGGCACTTGGACCAACTGCATTACAATGGCATACCAAAATTTGCAATGACATGTACAACACAGGAGCATACCCAAATGATTTCTACAACTAAATTATACCTAATACCATTAAAGAAGAAACTTAATGCATCTGAATGTTCAGACCATGGAACAATCAGCCTAATATATATGCATTGAAACTAATGCTAAGGATCCTTACTAAACAATTGGATACAAAAGCCAACAATTACATCGGAAAGAAACCATTTGGATTTAGAAGTGAATGTGAAATCAGGGAAGCCATAGCAACAATGCGAACAATCATTCATAGAAAGAAGCATAGTAACTAGTTTTATCTAAACAGAGATCCTATTGTAATTAAACTTAACATGTATGTAGGTACTACATCAAGTAAACTTTAATATTATTCTATATAATTAGCAATTTCTTTCTCATCGAAACCAAGGAAGTATTTTGCAAGTATTTAAATATATTTGAAGTATTTAACGTAATTTTAAACAGATTTTTTGAGGGAATCAATATCGAAACAACGTTTTCAGATTTTTTAAATTTAGAGAAGTTTTTATTAACGGATATTTTATAAATTTGATAGATCCTTACAGAATTATGACGATTACGAACTATTTTTAAGCACAGGTTGAATGGAGACGACAGACATATTAATAAAAAGTACCTACCAGTTTTGTAGGTAATACAAGTAAACTAAAACTATCTAGACACACAACCCGATTCAATACCTAACACAAGGATCTTATAGGAGGTCTAAGTTGATTCTATATCGCCACCAAACGCTTGATGTAGTCATAGGTAATATAGAGAAGTATCGATTTTTGGATCTAAAATATAAATTGCTCTTTCATCGAAAACTATCTTGTATAAGTAAACATCTACTAGGAATACGATCGTCATTTGTAGAAGAGTTAAACCGTTCAATATCTGTATGTATATTTTTATATGAATCTGATGATTATTAACTGAACTAGAAGAATTATGTCTGAGGATGTGCTGCAAATCACAAATAATTTGCCCGGGGAGGTGCAATCACCAAAGTGCTCCTCTACGAGGGCGGCTGTGGAATGTGACCTCCAAGTTATGACTGGGAATTCCAGAAAGCTACACAAATATTTTGGTGTTGTTTACGTAATTTCTAGTATTCTAGCAATTGGTTTCGAGTTACTGAGATTATTGCCTCAACGCTGCTTCATTCCTTTTCATCCTGCAATGGGAATTTGGGTTGGATTGTATCTTTTGATACCAGGAATACTGACCCTCATCTCGGTTAATCGTACTCAATCTATACACTGCCTGAAAGCATCATATATTTCAACTATACTAGGAGCTGTTGCTATTCCAGTTGCAGTGTTTTTGGAAATTAAATGTGTCACAAACGTCAGAATTGTTAAAAAGGACAAGTGGCTGTGCACTGGTTTCCAAGAAGAGACACAAATTACCGACAAAACTATAATGGCAATCAACAAGGCCATCAAATGGTATGAAACAGAAATAGAGAACCAGGCATTTGATGACAATCTTCGAATATCGGCTATAATTTTGCTAGTTATGCTGGTCAATTTTGTTGTATTCATTGTGCATTCGTGTATCCTTTGTTACCCCTCTAGCAAGTGCTCTTGTTGTGCTCAGGAAACAAAAGACAGCCAAATAAAAGATGCAGAAACCGGGATGATACCCCTGCTTATATCATCGCAAGTGCACGAAAAAAATGCAGACACACCTGAAGCATCTGGATCCACAAAACATGACATGTTAGCATCAAAGGATCAAGAAAACACATAGTAAAAGTAATAGTAGATAACATCTACCTAAATTTTTCAATCATTTATATTCTTTGGTACGTTTTTCATTTCCATTTACGTCTAGGCGCCAGCAAATGTTACAAGACTGAACTCTAATAGATTTAGAGACGTGCATTCTCTTTACCGTAATTATCTTTTTTCAAAATTTTATATCATCGCAACAACAGAGTTAACTGTTAAATCAATTAATGTAGTTAGAGGTGGCCGGCTAAATCCACTCTTAATATCATAGAAAAAGAATATATATTTACTTCCTCAATCAAAAAATTCTACAAAGATGCAATTATTGAGCTTATTGATCTATGTATGTATGTAGCAGCTCTAGATTTAGCTGTGTACAAAGATGTTTATTATTTGGCTATTGTTCAATAATATTTCACTATCTACTTAAATTAGTGAAAATATAATTTTTAAAAGTTATTATAATTTCTAATGGATAAAACGTATATTGAAATAGCTGTTCCAGTTGTACTACTATCTCTTGCAATTCATCTACGTTGTATATGCAGAGAACAATTTACTACCTAATACCTAAATATCTTTGTATGGTTAAGTGCTTCCTGATAAATGAAAAAAAACGAAATTGTGTTGACCTATATAATCCAGTGCATGTGCATGCTGCATTTGTAATTGTTTTTCAGACATGTAATATCAATATTCAGGCATTATATAATATTCCATTATGTACGAGTCATAAGTTTCTGCTTCTAATTGTTTGTTTATTTTTCTATCAGTTTTTATCAGTTCTTGATTTATGTAACTTTATTTATTTATTTTTTCAAAAAATGATTTATTTTATGGGAAAGTGCATATTTGTTTTTATTTCATACCAGTTATATTACGCTTATATAGTGACATATCACTTGAGTGCCGTTTCATTTGCGCATATCATCAGTTGAGCTAATTAAGCGAAAATAGTTGCCCAACCTTTTATTTGAGCTAATATTCATTTCAGCTCACATTCATTCGAGAGTTGAAGTTAAAGTTATATATTTTTACTTTTTGCTGTCTATTGTGGGAAGCATGTTAGTGTGTCAACTATATTTCAGGTATTCTCAAAGCAAAGTTAGGCGCAGCTCAATGTAGTGCGTCTAAATATTTTCGGTTAAATGAAAGGTTTGAAAAATGGAATCGCTAAAGTGATGAGTCGCTCAACTGAAAGAAAAAGATTTTAGCTCAAATGAATAGGCACTCAAATGATGATGCGCGCAGATGACAGTACACATGCTTATATTAGGTATGTACTATATTTGTATAAACTTTATTTGTTTTCTGAATTTCAATGTACGATTTTAAAATAAAAATTATTTGAAGCACGTTTGTGTTCAGCTATTGTATCAGGAAATAATGGAATAATTTGAATAAAATGTAAGATTTTAATCTTAATTAGATAATCAGAAAAAATAGAACAGAACGCATCCTATCTGCAATGTTTCTGAAAAGCATACCTGTCTAAGATAAATTGAAATAATCTAGCTAGGTATGTCTATTTTAACTTTTCAGAAAAAAATATAATTTTAACTGTATTTGCATTTTCTGTACAATACAAATCGGTAGCTACCTATTGATATCTATAGTTTTTTATACTAGTTAAAAGAGTTTTAATTGTTTTAATTTTTTTGTCTGATTTAATTAGAATTCGTATTTAACACCAAAAAGGTCATAACATATTTTAGATAAATTTGGATACATTTCGATAAATTTGGTCATGATGCTGGTGATGTGGGAATATTTTTTTTCTACCTTTTATAAGTTTGAAATAAATGAAAACACCCGACTGAGTCCTCTACTACCGCGGTAATACACAACACAGGACTGAATATACCAGAATAAGACAATACAATAAATAAGAAAATTCGTAAATAATAAGAAAAAGATGTATATCTCTTATTTATGGCCTAAGTTAAGAGTCTCAGTAATTTAAGTAAGTAAGTACTTTCTATCTTATTGTTCTGTCTGTTTTCTTATTTATTTAATCATTTGAACAGCCCTATCTAAGATTACAAGAAAAATATAAAATTAATGTTTAATTCAAATCAACTAAAAAAATCTTTTTTGTATTTTATCAATAATTCTAATTTATACTTTACTCTATAAAATAATTTAAATACTCCTTGAAAACGTTTATTGAAAATAATTTTAATTCCATTGTAAAAAAAACTAAAAAATCGTTTCGTCAACAAAATCATGTAGTATTTTATTACTTAATATAGGTACATATACATTAGTTACAGCTTTTTGAAAATCTTGAGTAACAAGCATAAAATGGAAAAGCAAATCAAAATTTAAAACAGTTTTCTCTCTACTACTGTTCCCATTTGGGAACATCATTTTCAAAAAATGTTAAAACAATTACTGAAAGTTTATTTATTTATGATTAGTTCTAATGTTTTAGTTTGATCATAAATATTTTTTCTACATTTATATCATCTCAAAATTTCATGTCTGTACTTTCAAAATTGTTGCAATTGAAATTCAAGTGATTTTTAAAGAATTACTAATATATTTTTATAACAAATATACCTACTTCAATCCCTGTTATAAACATGCATGAGTACTTTCAGTACAACTTTATTTGTGACGAATAAAAAATTACACAAAGTTTCTAATGAAAATTATTAATTAAATTGTAATAAATGTTCCCAAACCGGAACATGGGGAACTAACTACATTGCACAAATGTACCTATTGTTTACTGTTTTTTAAAAGTATGTAAATTAATTTTTTTGCTATTTCAATGTTTTTATCCATAAGGTGTAATATATACATTTAAGTAGCTAAAAATTATGAAATTTAAAAATTATAAATTTACTACTCATATATCTTTTGACATTGATATTTTACTGACAAAATGTTTATTGATGGTATTATAAATCAGAGTCAAAGTGGTGGTCCAGAATGGTTTTCAGAGTTACTGGGTGCTATTTTGGCAGGTTCTTGAAACCATAAACAGATAAATATCTCATATTTATGATCTAAAAAGAATTTTCAATTCTTCCAATTCAATGCTATTGGGTAGCTAAGCTTTTGCAAAAAGATCTTACTAGAAACTTAATCTAAGATATTGAACTGTCCAGAGCTTTCTGGTTTCAAGGACCTGACAAATGTCAGTAACTCTTGGAATTACTCTGGACCAGCACAATCAGTGAATATTTTAAAACCGAAATGTGTTTTGAGTCAGTTTAATGGCTCATATTTAGAGTTCAGGGACACAATTACTTGTTGAGCTAATTAGCACGGACTGCTGGACCTGGTGAAATAGATTTAAGTAGCTTTCAGGATCACTATATGCATTTTTGAGGAGCTCCAATGTATGTCACAGAAGCTTGGGAAACCAAAATAACGGGATTAAAAGGAAATTATTATCGTTAGAATTTTAAATTGAGATATTATGGCCTCAAATATCTGACAAAATAGTTCCTAGTAACTCACAGAACAATTCTGGACCACTTTGACTGGGATTTAGTACCTTATCAGTAAACATTTTGTCAGTTAAATTTTGGTGTCAACAGATTATGTATTTCGCTGTAAATCTACTATTTTAAAATACATTTATATGGAACATAATGCTCCCATAATGTCTACAAGAGAATAATAAACAATGTTTTTAAGAGGATTGTATGAATTGGTATCTAATGAATGACCAAAGCTTAAAAAAGGGAACGGAAACAAGATTCTGTATGTGTTTTGTATATTTGATATGGTTAAAGTTAACTTAATAAATAGGTAGATCAATAAATAAAAAGTGAAAAAGGAGGTATTTATTTAGGCAGATACGATAGCACTAATTCAAGTCATGGTTCTTTCTACATACCTACTGAAGTTGGTATACTTATATTTTTTTACTTTTTATGTATTTATTGATCTACATATCTGTTGAGTTAACTTTAACCATTTCAAATATACAAAATACATACAGAATTTTGTTTCCGTTCTTTTTTTACGCTTTGGTCATTCATTAGGTACCAACTCATATATTATTCCTTTTGAAAGCATTGTTTTTTTTACTTTCTCTTGTTTCCGTTGTTTTTATTTTTACAATAATTTTTTTTCGTTTGATTTAGAAAGCCAGTCCTAATCAAAACATTGTTGCAATATATGCTTACTTTCGGCTTGTTTAAGCACTGCCAGTACAAATCATTACATCACAATAAATTGATTTCATTTATTTTGATTTTGAAAGCCATTTAGAAATACCCAATATACTCGTACCTAGGTACTTATTATTGCTAAAGACGGTAATAGCAACAACTGTTGTACCTAATATACGTGTAAAACAGTCGCTATGAAACAGTTCTTATGAAAATGATAATATGAAGACAATAATATTGGCGTGCTTAATTAAATTTAAAATATTCGGCCCACCGTTTTGTTTCGTCAGGCTGCTACCACAACATGTCTTTCTTTTCTCATAGCAATGTAAATGTTCTATTTATATCTGTATGCACTTTATTGACTGCTTGATTCTTCATTTAAAAAAAGGAAGTCTGCTTTGTTTTAAAGAAATAGCAGTAGATAGAAAAGTTTCACCCAATAATTTTTCAAAATATGGAGAGATGACATTCTGTAGATTATAAAACGCTTTTAAACTTCCTAAATCCGTCAACTATATCCAATGATCAAATTTGCAAGCTGGAAATACTGATTTTCTGGGCGGGCGAGAGGGATATGTTTGTTTATTATAAAAAATCAATCAAACCAAAACAAAAGTCCAATCTTGAAAAACTTCTACTTTACATGAAGATGATTTCCATAGATTAAGATCCATCAGTGCCGTCTACGGAGGAGGTTGGAGTCTGAATCCTCCACTCATCCCTGTTACTGGTACTTCGAACACACTCTGCATACTGCGAGCCCATCCAGTTTGCAAAGTCTGTGCAACAGATATATTCTGTGACGAAATCTAACAACCGCATTTTTAGCACTAGAAGCTGGTTTAAATCCACCGTTTAGCACTAGAAGCTGGTTTAAATCCACCATTTGGGAACATACCATTTTGTAGACTCGCGTAAATCTTTTATGCCTACATTTGACAATGTTATTATTACTTAAAGTACCTAATGGCTTTCTTTAAAATATTCCTTTAACTAACATTTTATTAGCTTGAGAGATAAAATATCGTTCCAAGAGAATGAAATTTGTTACAAAAAATAGTTCAGAAATGAATAAAAATACTGGAAGAAAGATAAGTTCAAGTTTAATATTATGCTATAGAATTGCAAAACAACACGATCACAGTTTATTTTAGTTAATTAATATTTTTGTGAAAAAGACGATAAAACTTAGGTCAAGAATTCAAAAATAAAGTTATATAGGTAAAAATTTGAATTTCATTTAAATATTTACAGAAATTACATAATATATAAAATATATTCAAATTTTTAGCATCATTAAAAGTTTTTTTTTATAAAAAGCAGATACATACAACAATAATATTCTTAAATACCAAATCATCTAAGATTTTTTTTTTCAAATCGTGCTAAAAAATTTTAGAAGTTTAATTTTTTTTTGATTTTCTTAAATTTTTGGGACTATTTAATATGTCTGTACCTATGAATAAAACTGCTAGCTTTAGCTTATACGCGTACATTTTAGTTTTTTACAGAGTAAAATTTCTAATGTTGTATCTTTGAATAATTGATACAAAAAGATCTGTAAAAAATATTATAAATTTTTTTTAAAATTTAATTTCAACCTATAGTACGGATGTTCATTATCAATATCTATTTTTGCTTTGTTATATTATAATATAACTCTGAGTTGAATAAATTGTTATCTAAACGCCATCAAAATCCCGTATAAATCATTTTCTAGTAGTGTTGTCTGCTTTGTCTCTGGAAAGGATTGGTATTTGTGAATTTGACTGAGATGATTTACATGAAGGGCGAGAGATCGTTGTACTCTAGAAATAAAAATTAAAACAAGCCTACGTTTAGTTATTTAAACAATTGTTTTATATTTATTTCAATTTAATTGTAATAAAATTTACGTTTAGAAATACAAATTTTAATGATTTGACCCGCAGTTTGATGGTTATTATAAACGAGTAGTCAGAAAATTAAGGCGTCTAATTTTCTGATATTTAATAGCTTTCTATTCTAAATATCAAATTTTGTTTAAATTTAGAGCTATTCAAGTGATTTTGGCAAACAGTTTTTCTAAAATATTGATACCTAGAACAAAATTATTTGCGGATTTGTTTTATTTGGTTTCTAGTGAACCTACACAGCAAATTTGAAGTCTATTAAACGGACAAATGTTAATTTTTAGATAATATTGATGCTTATAACTCAGGCGCCTTATTGATATTTTTTAAATCTGCCAGTGTATCTCTTTCCAATGTCTTTGTTTAACTTTTCAACCCAATCTCTTTGGTGTCATAGCGTTTCGAATAATTGTCTTTCGCATAATCGTGTTTCGCATAACCGTGTTTCGCATAATACGTAAAATTTGCGTTTCGCATAAAAAGTATTTTCCATTTTTAAGAGATATAAAATAGATACAGATATGATCATTCAAGAAATATAAAAATAAGTTAAAATATTCTGCTTGAGGGCCCAGCTACAGCTCCCGCATAATGATATACCTCGATTTCATTGTTGAGAAATCTTTCCGCAATCGCACAAGCCGCTACGTAATTCTTCTGTAGGCGGGTCGCTGTTGTGGAAGGCCACCACAGTCGGTGCTCGTGCTCAAACTTCTGCTGTTCTCTTTGTAAGGTGTCAATGAGGCCAAAAATGTTAGAATGCGGTGGTTCATTTGGCGATTCAGGGATGAGTGCCATGCTTCTAAGTTATTATTGGTTCGCGATCCTTCTATGTTATCAAACTGGTTCCATACCTCGACCCATGTAGACGTTACATAGTCTAGAAATAGCTGAATCGCGAAAACTGGATCAGCCACCTCGTTGATAACTTCCAACCACACGTCATCAACTACTAGAGGAAGAGCAGTAGCACGCCTGACTATGCGATTGAAAACAGCATCCGCAGTGTATTGCCCTGTGAGTTCAAACTGTTGAAGTGCCGCCATATGGCCTGCGAAAAATGGAACAAGCAACTTCGAATTCGGCCGTTCGGAAGATTTCTTGATGCAATTGATTATAGCTGTTTCAAAGTCAATACATATAATTTGAGGAGCAAACTGAAGTCCATGCTGCTGTGACGTAACTTGCAGAAGGTTGAAAAAGCGAGTATATGTTGGTTCATTTTTGGTAGGTAATAAAGCCACGCAGACTGGACGCATGATATCCAATATTTTAGCATGGATTGAGAAAATCTGTTAGAACATTTCAGGTGCCAATTTAAAAGTCCCGTCCATGTAAATTGTATCAACAGCACACAAATGTCGCAGATTTTGAATTGTTCCGAAGATGATTATTTTGTCCTCATCACCGTCATAGACCAGTATCATATTTCTTCCATCGAGTGTCCTTGCCCATTGACTAACTAGCACTATCTCAGCTCTGGTATGGGGTATCGGAGGAAGCCTTCTTTGCCTTGCTCTATATAAAGAAAATCTGTACTTGGAGAATCCTGGCAGTGGATCAGTATTCTCTTCGTGTTCTAGGAGTTGCCCATGAAATGCGTCTGCAAAAACTCTTTTCATGGATTTCATTGGCTGATCAATCGAATCTTGTTTGACTTTAGCGATGTTCATTTTTTCCTGAACAAGACCAGCATCTGGTGGGTGAGTATGTGTTCCTTTGGAGCTAGTCACAATTTCTCTCTCTGTAATGGCAGTCACTTTACAACCAGCTTTTAAACATCCCAGTATTTTTTTCTTCTTTCTTTGAGTTGATGGAAAGTAAATAATTATTGCAATTCAACAATTGACCACCTCGTTTGCTTTCAACAAACGTTGCTCGTACTGTCATGATTAAGATATGTAGGCACGTTGAATTATAGATTATATATACTATGAACTAAACTGCTTCATAATCAACTATAAACTAAATTATGTGAAGCAAACTAAATTATGTGAAGCGCAACAAGATAATTATGTCAAACACAACACTTTGCACTTCATGGAGTATTACGCAATAATAGCCAATAAATGACCATTATGTGAAACACAATTCGACGAAACACTACGTAGCCATCTCTTTATCTAATACGGCCTATATATAAACATAATTAATATATTAATGAATTGATTCATAATTGTAAGTTGATATGTAGGTACCTATAAGGTGTCCGGTAAACTATTAGCCTTTTTATTTAAAATCTACAAAAAGAAAAACAGCCAGTCAGTAAAAAGTATGGACGCTATAATTATAAAAGTTTCATAGATAGTTATATTTGAGAATTACAAAATCAATGATTGAATAATATTCTTAGACAAAATTTTTTGTTTTGATACATTTTATAGACAAACGCAATAGTTTACCTGACACCTTATAATAAGAAAAAGGGGTTTCTCAATCCTCTCGTGTGAATAGCTATTCAATTTATACATAGTCAAAACCTAGTTCTGCCAAAGCAACCTTTTAGTTAAATTTTTTTATACAATTTAAATGAGTAGATAACATTTTCATTATCTAAAATTTGGATTTTGATGCTATTATGAATTGTTTACCGATTCAGGGTATTTGATCGACTGAGATTTATAATAGCATTGTGGTGGAACAGACTGGGGCCTTTCAATATTTGTTTTTTGTTGGGAAGCTCCTTCATCATGAGTAGCTTGACGCAAAACAACTTTCGAAGAGGGCGGTAGAAATTTCTTTCTCTTCGTTGTATCTAAAAAGTGTATACATAGTAATGTTTCGCATACATATTTCACTATCAAAATACATTAGTTTTTATAAATGAAATAATTTAACATGTTATTTTATGTATAGGGGTATACAGAAAAAAAATCGCGTTTTGGAATTTTTATATAATTTTTATTAATACATACAACAATTATAAATGTGACAACCATACGGTACCATAAAAGTTATTTTATACCTAGGGATAAAATGCCAGACCACACAAAGCTATGACAGAGGCATACCTAGTGGAAAATCAAATAGGCTGGATTCCACAGACACCATATTCCCTGGGTATAAAATTCCTAGACCGGTTCATATTTAGAAACGTGGAAATTGTTATAAAAGAATCACACCTTACAAAACAATTGAAGAGGCATGAAACTTTGTGAACAATCGCCAGTCTCTCAGAAATGAGTTGTAAACTTTTAGAGCTGATATAAATGCAAAAAATAATGAACTAGCTGTATTGTAACTTTGTCTTCTCAATACATACATAACAACTTTATTTAATTGCTACTATCTGTAATAAATGCCAAACGGAAAAATAGTTTATGGATATAATAATTACAAAACAAAAACAAAAACTAGATTACAAAAGACTATCTTCTTCAAGCCCAAATGCTATAAATAAAGAAACATATAACTTAAGGATACAAGATTTCCAACCAACTCTAATAAATGAAAATTTTCAATTAGACTCAGATAGAATATTAAGAAATGGAATGAATTTAGCCATCAATGTTCAAAGTTATAATTACATAAATAAGGTAACTGACTCTGCAGCAATAATTTGGAACAGTTTTTATACTGGTATTAAAAGTATCCAAAATAGAGAAGTTTTCAAAACTAGGTTGAACAAACAATATATAAACAAATATTTTTAAACTTTATAAATCCCTATACGAGTATATAAAATCAAAGACTTGTACAAAATTATTTACTTGTAAAAAAACAAGTAGAAACTAACAAGCTATTATTATCTAATTTTGTATGTTTGGTTCTTACTATTACTTATTAGAAATTAGCTACCTATTTAGTATCATAATCTATTATAATTATGCTATTATTATGCTATCAACTTTGCTTAGTATATTATTATTATTATATTATATAAATATATACCTTGATGCCAGATTGAATGAAAAATTCCACTAAAAGAGGCAAATTAAACTAAAACTAATAAACACTTTATATTGGCAACAAAAATTTATATTATGTATTTTTCTAATAATTCTAAATAGCTAGAACAAATGTAATGCTACTTGCTAATAAGTAGGTAATACATTATAAATTATAGTATAATTACCAACATTGACAACTTAACTACTAAAAAAATAATATTACCTATTATTTTTATTAATTTTTAATGTATTTTTTTTCGTGTTGTATGTTCTTTTTCCTTTTTTGTAATCATAGTTTAGGTGCCAGCTGGATCTGTCTGGGTTACCTGTTTAATTACCTACAATAAATAATTTATTGTTATTATTATATATTTGTATTTGTCTTTATTTGAAGTTCATGTTTTAAAAAATGACAAAACGCGATTTTTTCTGGATATGCCCTTATATTCTAAATTAAGACTATGTATACCGCCATATTGTCGTTTCTGCAGTTTTTCCCGTATATCCTGAGCAGCATTTTGATTACTGAAAGGTTCATCCAGTGGAGTTCTGGGAAGTTGCTTACGATTTCGTTTGTCCCAAACAGTTAGATCTTGGAGACTACCAATGAAAGATGATTCGGGAAGCATAGCAAATTTGTTCTGATTTAATTTCTGGGTAGTGGCTATTGAAGGAGTTACCCTGTGAGATTCTAAGGTGTTAGATGTCCGAAAGACAGGAGAGGGGCGGGTGTTGAAAGCTCTGTAGACAAAAATTTTGAAGTAGTTTTTATTTATTTATTTCAAACGGTGATAATACAATGATATACTAAAAAATTGATAAACATGTTTTAAACTTTGGAAAATTTAGTTTTCGAAATTTGAAATACCTATCATCAATAAAACACGAATAAATGTAAATAAAATGTCTATCTCTCTAATCAATAACATGAATACTTATTTCTAAAATCCATTAACTTACTAACCTCAAAGATGATTCAGAATTAGAGGTTTGAGATTTGGAGGAGAGGGTACCACTATTTAAATGTTCTACAAAGGATTGCAGTTGTTGATGGAATAGTGATATTAACAATCCTTTGGACTGCTCATACAATGACATCTCAATTGTTCTGGACAGTGTTTGAACATAACTCGACAAATGATGTATAGGAGCATCGAGTAAAGTGGAGAGGTTACTTTGTTGCTTGCAACTTGGATGGTTTTCAAGCTTCTGAAAATATCACATAGATGTACCGATAATTTACGGTAATTTAGAGGGCTATCAAAATTGTTTTATTTATTTTACGATACTGGCAGGCTGCATACTTCTAATGAGACAATTAACTTTCTTGGAGAATAAAGTTGTTCAAAGAGCTTCATGCCCTTATAGTTCGATTTTAATATCTGATTGAATGGTGTTCCCAAAAGTGGAAATGAAATGTCGAAATATCTTCTGCTTAACAATGCAATGTGTCGATTATTGTGGAAAGGCTCGAGAAGCTCAACATTCATTCTCAACATGCGTTTTAATGGTACCTATGCGATCAGTGAAGTAAGTAAAACAAAAACTAAGCTGTATTTCGAAGAAAAGTGCTATTTTTAAATATTCATATAGAACTAGAAAACTTTTCCTTGTACATATATTGGAATTGGGAACATTAATTTGAAATTATAAGAAAAACATATTTTAAAATTTGAAGTTCATAGATCCTTTGATTTTTTTATTTGAACCAGCTCAAGGGCAGAAAACTAGAACTGAACAATAATAAGAACTTATGGCATTCAATGATTCAAATACTATTTAGCTCCTTTCAATTAACTTACAGCACTATGTGTTTGGTCTCCTCGAGTAGGTTTGAAAATTATTGATTTTTCACATAAATGTAAGCTTATAACTCAGCATTTATGATAAATATTAATACCATTTTTTGGAATTATATCAGTTCCTTTAATATCCATCAAACAAAATAAGAATTTTATAGATATCTATTTTTGTTGCTGATATATTTAATATTATTGATTTGTAAATAGTTAAAGTACAAGCACTATTGACACATCAATGATATTAAATATCAAACATTTTTATTATTGTTCGGTTGTAGTCCATTCAAAATGGTTGTTTTCGGCCCTTTGAGCTAGTCCAAACCAATCACGTGACCTATGACCTTGAAATTTTAATAATATGTTTCTTTTATTCGTTCAATTCAGTGTATTTCAAAACAATTGGCTTAGTAGTTTCAAAAACATTATCTCAGCACACCAAGACAAAATGTTACAATTCAAATTAAATTTTTTAAATCAATTATTGAATATGTATATGATATTAGAAAATGTTATATTAGAAAAAAATCAATAATGGGACCAAACTAGGGGCCGATGATGTCATCAGGTCCAACATTAAAATTTGTCTGATTGACTTCAAATTTGGTATGTAGGTCACTAATCTATAAACTTTATTGAAAAGAATATTAATTTTATTTGAGGCAAATAATATTTTTTGGCCGAAATCACTAAAATGGCTCTAAAATCCAAGTCACAATTTTCACTTCGTCATGTGACAAGCAAACCTACAAACAATCAAAGTCACCAAGTTTCAGCTTTATGCCTGTTATAGGTATTAAATCAATGACAACTATATTTGAACAAGGTCTGACAAAATGTCTCTATGTGCGGAGTAGAAGGGTTAAACCAGTGGCATACAAAACCTTGAGTAGGCAATCCCTTGTTATGGTATTTCCCTGATCTGCCGCGTTTTCTGACCATTTTCTTTCTACTTCTCAAGATTTGATCTACACGTACATTTTAAAGTACAAAGGTAAGTAAGGGGTGGTAGAGAAAATATTAAGTGTGTCTAGAATTACTGGTAGAGTGTCCCTGCAGTGTTTCTGTAGAGGGGTACAAAGGGGTTCACTGTTTGCTGTTGCACATTTAGAGTACAACTTAATTAAGATTTATTATCATAATTACTTATTTATCTTTTAACCTATGACAAAACAAAACCCCATACCAAGCCATTTCCTTGATCTTCGGGGATCATGTTATCTTCATACTTGACCTTTAAATTTACTGAAATTTGTAGTTTCTCACTTTTAGTAAAGTACGAAATTCTGCAGAATGAATCAGATAGAGATCAACGATATTATGAGCCAAATTTAAATCTTCAACATATTCCGCATAAAGATTAAAAAATTCACCGCCATTGTTATTCACAGTGGATTGCAGTTTCTCAATTGCTTTGCTCAGATTATCATCAAATCTATTGTTGTCGCACAATTGAAACGGATTTGGTGACTTTTTTGACACTAAATCATCGCCTTCACACGACGAAGAATAATTAAACTTCTGATTGGCAACATTTAAATTTGACAGTTGAGAAACCAATTGGGTATGCAGATCATAGAGGCGTTGTAGACTGGGCGGAAATATGGCACTGAATTGGAAAAAGATATTTTATCATACATAGTTCATTGCAAAATAGGTTACTGTCCGATCAAAGATGTGCGCTTGAATAAAAATAAGTTTGACAAAAATGAGATTTTAAGTATTGGACATAGGCAATAAGGTGTAGCTCTGGTCTGGTAAATTACTATTACATTTTTGTCGTTAAATTTATTAATCAATTATATCTTTGTATTTCTAATTCTAATAATATCTTTATTAAGAATAAAATACAAAGCTTTATGGACGACAATAAGCTTTGCGTTTTCTTCTTTCTCCATCCCATAACTTACCGAAAGTCATTTACCGAAAGAATTTCTGTGTGTTGGAAGGCTTTGGCGATAAAACTACATACAGTCCACAACAAGGTTGTGTATTTATGCTCAGATTCACAAAATTCATTATATAATAATTCCCGTACTTCTGAAAATTAAAGAACGGATATTGAAGAATTGTAGGCAATAAATACCTAATATAATAACATATCTGTTAAATATGACACTTCTAATGACTACATTTTGTTCAGCTAGTAACATTTAAATCAAAAATTTTATCGTTTAAATAAACAGTACAAAATATTAATTGTACAATAGTTTTTAACACTTTCAAAGTTTCTAATTACTTTTCTTTAAAAAATATTCGTTTGTTTGCTCTGAATCTGGATAATATTTATAAATTAACTTGTTCAGTGAATAATAGCTGTTATATTGGTAAATCCAAACGACACTAATTTTCTCATATTTCGGAACATTTCAATAGTACTTAATTCTGCAAATTTTTGATCATAGATAATAATTGTCTGCGTAAATTAAATAATTATTTCTAAAATTGACTAAGCTAAATAACCTTTAGAATTATCGATTAAGTATAATAATCCTACCCTTAACATATCTGTGTGTAACTCGGGTCGCTCATATTATTTTAATTGGTTGCATTAGTATTCACTACAACACTTTAGTATTGTATATAAATGTCTACTTTTATAAATTCTTCACTTTGTCTGATGCTTAGATATTGAATATTACTTTTAATACAATATCTATGGTCTGATGACGCAGAATGATCTGTCAAATAAGTTCGTCGTAATCAATCAATAGATGTATTAATGATTTTTTATGGATTTTAAAATGCAACATTCGGCTTCACAACTATATTAATAACAATTTATTATGAAATATTTATTAGCAAACTTAGATTTAAAAATTTGACTGATTAACCCATATTTGACCGCTGTAAGTTTAAACTGGGACCTATTATTTGGGGCATAAATTATATACTGATAGATTTACTGATAGATATACCATTTTTAAAGTTTATTTCGTTGTTTAGAAGATCTATTTTGTTATGAATAAAAAATGTTTATTTTGGGTGATATTTTGGTGGCATGTTTCAAAATTCATAAAAATTCCATATGGCATCAAGTTCACAACAATGGTAGGTAAGTAAAATTTTATATTTTTAAGTTATTGCTTGTGGTAATATGTTGTTTAGATTCTATTTGTGAATATACTCAGTGTTAAACTCTATTTATGACCGTCGAATTTTTTAATTTATATTTCTGATTCTATGGATTGTTTTTATATTGCTTGTATTTTGTAC
>JAUYWI010059190.1:0-16213 GCA_034780595.1 Parotoplana pacifica | reverse complement strand
ACAACACTCCTCCTCCTAGCATTAGTAAACAGGAACAAGACCTCTCGAGACAACACTACTCCTCCTAGTATTAGTGAACAGGAACAAGACATCTCCAGACAACACAGAATCACACTTTCACAGCCACGCAGCGACTCTTGTCATTTATTCAACCAATTCCAAAACAAAATTAATCCCAATACAGCTAACAAATGTCCATCCCACAACACATTACACACATTTAACGGTCCACATCCCCCGACACACTTGAATGTCTCTGACCTATAGTCAAATCCATCAGAGGCAATCAAATTCATAACCCACACTGGGAAGACAACAACAGCATCAATCTTTCATAATATGATTTGGTGAAATCTTGTCACGTAGGAAGACCAATTCTTACTTCAAGTTGTTCCACAAATTGAAGAATAATTTTATCTTCATCCTTATTATAGACTATCTCAGCTGGTTCTACAATTAATTAACAACATGAGGTTAATACTTCCATTGCAAACTAGTACGATAGTCAACTTTATATAAAGTGAGAAAATAAGTGTAGGTACTTACATTGTATCTAAATGCCTAAATTATTGAACATCTAATTAACAATTGAAATTAGTAAATTGACAGTTTAAATTTGGTCTTTCATTTATTGAATGGTGATATTTCCAACTCATAATTATTTTTTTTTGGGGGGGGAATGTCTTCACAGAGTCAAAAGCCAAACACCGCTGTTAAATGTTTTACATTCTAGGGTTAACTAGGGTGTGAGGAATTCCAATTTAAAAAAGTTCAACTGGCAAAACCTTTTATAGTTGCTAAACAAAATATATTGTGAAAAATGTTTGTCTCTTAATATAGAGCCATTTTGTAGCTTACCAAACAACTGTTTGTATAAAAAGAATAATAATATCCTCTGATTATTTTTATTTGATAAAAGTCAGATATAAAGAAAACAATATCAACTTAGACATGAAGTTCACTAAGTGCATGTGATTTAAAAGCGACAATAAAAAGTTTCTCAAAGTCATTAGCCGACCCATTCCGCGTCTTTTCATCTCGGTAGGTGGGTTGGCCAGCACGCGCGAGAGGCCCAACCGCTCGCTAGCTCTGCCACTCAGGTCGCATCTCCTCTGGTTGATGGTCTTTGTAAGGTCCGTAACTCCCATTGAGAGAAGGTCCGCGTTAGTGACAATTTGGGGAAATGTTATATTTCCAGGTTACTCAACGATTGCTCAGCTCAACATTGCAGTATCTTCGAAAAGCCTTAGCAGGGGGAGACATGACAGGGGCCAAAGCAGCTCAAGAAATAATTGATTCTGCAAACAAGAAGTTGGTGGACACTCTACTTTAAAAAAATGCTGTGAAAATAAACTTACACAATCATAACTACTACTATCATGATTTAGCTATCATCCTGTTAACTATATACTACATTCCATATCTTATTCATCCTACTACATGCATATTTCAATTGAATATATATTTGCATATTCATCCTCATTTTTTGATAATATAATTAGCTTAAATATATCATTATTATAGTACTTAAAAATCATACTTTTTTACAATTGTGGCGCAAGATCCCTGAAAACAATTTTGTTCGTACTGACCCTGATGTAAGTGCCCGAAATTACATATCTGAGGAACATAATTTTCTGTTACATTGGTTCTAATTTGAACGTCTATTTGTCAAATTTGGGTAGGATGATTTTACTGCATTTTAGAAGCATTTTAGTGATGTTGAACAACTTAATTAATCTACGTTTCAGCTTATTGATCAGTAGGCAAACTAGAACGTGTCAAGGGTTACGATTTATTTGTCAAAAATAAACCTGACGAATACATAATACAAAATGAGAAATAGTTATAATATCACAGCTTTATGAACAAAATGCTACTACGATTTACAATAACACATAAATACATTCAAAATTAAAATACAAATGCAAAACTATTAAAATCTTTGTTTAGAAATATCTATGTACCTATTGGATACCAACTAGCGTTGTCAAAGTTTCTGGATAGAAATTGAATTTGTTTTTCGCTATTTAATCATGTGATTCCTAAATAATTTCTAAAATCAAGACAAATTCTAGAAAATGTTTTTATAAAAAGGGTGCTAGTTCTCTACAATGCAAAAGATATGTAAATATCAATTTTTGGGCAATCCGCATAAATGATCGATTTTGAAATCTAAAATATTAATAGCAAAATATTATTTAATAGAATCTAAATATTTAAAAACAGCGTACAATTTAAAAATACTTCTGAATATTATAAAAATAATGAAGTTAACTTTTCTATACTAATCTGTCGATGTGTAGATTGTGAAGTCTCTAGGTTTAAATGTTACGTACATACAATTATAATACAATACCAACAAATAATACATTTCAATAAAATAAAAATAATCTTTTTCATCAACAAATACATAGCTACATAAATACATCATAATACGTTGGATATGGTATATATTAATAATTTTCTTGTGTGAAAGTTTGTGTTAACTGGAAAGAATACCTTGAAGTTTTGGTTCTTTACACAGTTCATGTTTTGCACTGCTGTCATATAGCCTTGAGTAGTTGCAGGTTGCTGCAGTGGTCAAGGAAATGTCCTGGCTCCCTAAAATAAACATTGGTGGTCACTTATTAAATTATAATGTTTACTATTTCATAGTTTGGCGTCAAACTTCCTAAAAAAATAATTGATCACAAAAAACAGTATTTAAGAAAATGAATTTATCAGATTATTATTATCGATTTTGTAGAATTGGAATTAGGAAGTTTAAACTATTACCTGCTTACTCTTTGTAGATAAACAGATCTATTGAAATATTTTAGAAGCAAATGCAGTATAGATATTTAAAATGTCGCTTACAAGTTAATACTTCTGCCAAAATATGGTAGAGAAATCGCCAATAGTAGCTTTCAGAAAATTAATATTTTTTTTAAATCCATTCTATGTTTTATATAAAAGGTTAGGAGCTATATGTGTAGGATGTTAAAAAGCCGCCGTTTTATTAAATAATATATTTATCATATCATCCATGAGCTGTTCAGTATTTCTTTGTAGGGTTTGCTGAAGTAAATTGCGCAGGTCATCATCGGTGGTTTTGAAGTGGATATGCTGATCGTTCTATCTCCAATTTTGAGAATTCCTGTCAAGAAGGTTTGTATTGGGTGAATATGATGGCTCCGTAAAAGTTCTACCGTTAGATTTACGTCACTTTTTGATAATGATTGGCTTGAATTTAAATTTTAATATTGTCTCGACTGATTTTATATACTATCAAAATCATGGTGGTAGAAAAATCTGTGAATTAATAGACACAGTTTTATGGATGATATGAGAAATTTCTCTTTTTTAGTAATACGGCGGTTTTTTAAGGAACACCCTATAGTCTAAAACTCGTTTTTTTTATATTTTAAAAGTGTTTTTGTCAATAAAGTCTTTCAAGGTACTTGTGTACCAAATTCCATCCAAATCGGTCCATGGGAAGTATAATATTCTAAGGGACGACGATACACTAAAAAAGTGAGGGACAAAGAAGGGTTAAGATATTTAATGTCTTCGTCTAACTCAAACTGTTAGGTGCATATAAATGCAGGTCTAGCCAATAATCTGCATAGGTAGGTAACCCGATACGTAATAAATTAACTTTTAAAATGAAACAGAGAATTTAATTTTGACAACAACTTTTGTGGATAGGTACACACTCGTCTGCCATAATATTACTTCCCTTAATTAATTAAAATTAAAGCGTCCTGTATCTATTGATTGCAATCTATAAATAATATAGCTGCTTCTGGGCATTTTAATAAAATAAAAAAGCTATTCTATTAATTTTCCAAAAAGCAAACTTTATTCCTATAATGTATGATGTAGCCATCTATATCCTACAACATTTTATCGTTGAATGAAAACGGCATCTCTATGGAAGGAATTTCTATTAAAAGCAATGTTAAATTTCATTTACGTAAGCAGCAGAAATATATTTAGATGTCAACTCCCTCCCCTATCGTGCATTAACAATTGGCTAGTTATCGATTTTCGGTTGCCGTACGGCAGCTGTATTGCCAGGTCTCGTGGGAATTCATATTTGAGATCTGTGTTTTTTAAACATTTTGCTCTATTATGGGAGAGATATGAAATAGAAATCACAATCTATAACGTAAAACAATTAGATAGACTGGAAGTTATCTACGTAGTAGTTTTAATGATAGTAATATCCATCCTTGAATTTATTTGACAATATTTATGAACCTGCCTACTTAGGAATATTGGTTTATTTTTACACGATTTCTAACGACTAGCTGGCTTGATTTCATTATATCGATGAAGTACGGTTGTTTTATTACTTAATCTATGACCATGAGCTTTCATTACGAAAATAACTTGTCTTCCAACTCACAGCAGGTCTTTTGAGGCAAATTTTGGAAATATAATTAGTTTAGCCGTTAACATGCAGGATTCCCAAACTAAAAACTAGACTA
Source organism: Parotoplana pacifica (assembly GCA_034780595.1). Lineage (NCBI taxonomy): Eukaryota > Metazoa > Platyhelminthes > Proseriata > Otoplanidae > Parotoplana > Parotoplana pacifica. Next base: position 11,738 of record JAUYWI010059190.1, on the reverse strand, counting down.
GATTTGATGTAAACGATGATTGAACTATTAGACGTCGGATTTGAACCTTAGGATCGTTAGTCGAACGGGCTGACCACTAGGCCACTTCGTATCTATTACCGAATTTATTAAATAGAAATCGGTGATTCTAACTGAGTATATTGATGACAAATTTCTATGATTTGTGTCTTTAAAATTAATATAATTTAATAATTGGTGCTCTTACCATTAGTTCGCAGCTTGAGTGAAGAGGCTGTAAATAAATAGAAAAATAATATAAGAGTAGATGGCATAGATATCCTTTCAATTATCGTAGTTGCTAAGATAAGTTTCAGATTTTATTTCATTGATCTAGGTACACAACAATCCAACAATCCAAGAACGGAACTTTAAACTTCAATTAAGATTTTGTATCCAGGATCTCAAATTTTAAAGAAATTGCAGCAACTACCACACTCTAGGGAACACAGAGTCAACTGTTTTGTGTTGTCAGTGTTCATACCTTGCTATGTCTGTTTGTAGGTTTCGTTAACTTAAATGTCTGTGAATAGCCTTTGTTGATATCGAGATCGAACAGTGGACGGATCAGTCGACCTAGCAGAACCTCTCGAGAGAACCGATCGTGTGTCAGCACTGAGAACTCCAGACTGGCCGATTCCACTTGACGCCAGGCAATGGGACCAAATGATAGAACCTAAATTAAGCAATAATTATGTAGTTACGTGCAATGGCTTGCGAACCTAAACAAATTAATGAAACAATTTCTAATACAGGTGTAGAAGATTTGGCATATTTCCTGTGTGTTCATAATGAGACAATGCTTTGGATAACATTGAGAACCAACCTACCTCATTGAATTGCGGTCGGGAAGTATTTCGCATTATTTTCGTCCTCCCAGCTCTTTTGCACACAATAGGACCATCGGATAGAATTTGAATTCTCACAAACACCGTTCTTGGCGGTCCCGTGGGCGGTGGATCCAGACCGAAGCTTCCCAGCTGCACCAAATGACTGCAGCCAACGATCTTGAGCCTGAGTAACTTGCAGTCCGAGCTGTAGTGCATTGCGAATGTTATGCGACCTGTTGTTGGATTAATGACATCACCGGGCATGGTTTCGGAAGCAGTTGTGCTCAGATTGGACGCCGACCTGCTGGTGAGGTGTTGTTGTCGCTTGTGCAGCAGAGTCGGGCGTTTGACGGGCGGTTGTTGGGCCGATTTAGTACCTAGATGGGGCAGGGGAATTTCTGAGGGTCTTTGTGCAGAGGTGGAAGAGCCGGATGCTGCAACGAGTCTTGAGTGGTCATCAATGTTGGAAGTAGTTTGGTGTTGCTGTTGTACTCTGGTTTCTGTCAGGTACTGCTGGTGTGATGCACTGGCTGCCGCGAGGTACTGTAATGGTAAACTAATAGATTGATTGCTGGACGACCTCTGAGGTTGTTGAACAGCCTGATTGGGGGTCTGGTAGCTGCAATGCGGTTGGTCACTACTGCCCGGAGAGGTGTCGATAGTGCTCGTGGTTTTGGCGAGATAGTTGGGCTCTTCAATGGTAGAGAAATAAGCCGGATAGTCCTGGATAATTGATTCACGTTGGCGGCGTCGTTTCAATAGGAAGAAGTAAATGAGCAGCCCAAACAACCCAACCGACACCAAAACGATGATGATGCATATTATAAGGAGTTTATCTGAAATAATAGTAAAATTGGGTTTTGCTTAATCATAGAAATTAATTTAAACCAAGGAAGCGTGAGAAATAAAAGTCACTCTTGGACTCTCTAAAGGCATAGATTTATTTGTCTTTCACACGTTTTACCTACAGAGGTCTGACTCTCGCTGGATCTCTGTCTTTTCTCTAGTAAATAAATTCAATGATTTTTATAATAATTTGTTAAATTGAGCCTCTACAAAGCCGCATAATTTTTACACAAATAAATTCATAGATTGATAAATTAAGATTTAATTTTGTTTAAAATATTATCGAGACATGCACAGTTTGTATAACAAAATTGTTCAATTTATGTAATGGTCTGATACTGATGAATATTTTATATATTATTACTTTTTCTATTGAGAACAAACTGTATATATTTACTCTATGCGTTTTACCCATATAATCCACAAGGGGAGGGGGAAATTGACCCTCTAGTTGGAGAATAATGCGTGTATCTCAGAAACTACCAAACTAATCAAACTGAAAATATGGTCCTTTGATTCTTTGTGGACTGTATTTGTGGAAAATGTCAAGCTGTTACATGGTGTCCATAACCTGTAACTTTGGAAATTGCTCTTGATGTCAAAAAGGATGCAGTAAAGAAAGACAATTAACAATTAACTCAATTAACAATTAACAATTAATAATTAACAATTAACAATTAACAATTAACAATTAACTCAAAAAGAGAAATCTGAATACAAATCCTGTAATCGGGATGCCAAAAATGTGCTGACATCCTGAGCCGTAGGCGTACAACACTATAATGGGTAACAATGTAGGACTATGGATGTTGGTGTTTTTTATGCATATTTTAATTGTTTTTTTCTTAATTATTTTAGTTGATTTCATTCAATTCAATTCCACTAGCTGGAAAGATGTCTTCTAATTTTTAATTAAAGTACGCGGTATTCATTTGTAAATCTCATAGTCTTAAAAATTAGGTTTGTTTCATTCAACACACCACAAAAGTTTTACCTTGTTTTAACTCTAGACAAGCGCATTACAAAGTTTTTGTGTCGCCAGTCAGGTATGAAACTTCAAAATAGAGTGCAATAGCTACTTTTAGTACATAAATTATATAAATATGCTTCTCACTAGAAATAAAATTTATCTTTTATCGCTTACATAATTTTGTGTACGGAATTTAGGTATGCAGCACATTATTATAGCGCTTCAGACAATAACAATTAAATTTTCAATTTTACTTTACTTAATACCCCGTCAGAAACTGTTTTATTACTTGCATTCTCAGCGAAGAGTTTCTTTATGGAAATTAATCTTCTATTGTAATGATTAATAGCTATGCAATAGATTTTTAGCAAAGTTGAAAAAGAATGTAGTGATAAAAGTCCATTTTAACCAAACACTTGGTACCCAAGCACTCTATAATCCTTCCAATACAATCCGGACATCCTTAATATTTTAGATGTTGTTAGGAGAGCGAGAGTACTTGTGGTTGGTAAATTTCAACGTGCAGATATCTGTAGAGTTATTCAAAATGAGAAAAATTGAATTTTTGGTTGAAGGCGCGAACAATATCGAATTGAATTCGTTCGAATGTTTGCTTGACTACCGTCTGCAATGGTTTTAGTCTAATTGTATATGTTTAGGCTGCTAAAATTAGTTCAAACAAAAGTATGTAAGTGAATGACGCAGGTACATATAATTAGAACATATATTAACACACCTAGTTGTAGAATAAGCGAGAAAAATGTTTAAAAGTTGAATAATGTGTTGATGGGGCTCTATAGGTAGGTAGTAATTTGAAATGGCATAATAGAAAACGAATTGACAAGGAAAAATCTCTTAGGCTTATAAGTACCTACAATATTAGATATTGAACTACATATAAATGACAGATTTTGTATTAAACTTAATGAAAACCCGTTTTGATTTGAAGTTGCTAGTGACTTGTTTTAGGTTGAGAAATTGGTGGTAGAATTTATAGTCCGGGAGTCGAGAGAGTTCTAATCATAATATCGCGTCCCAAAGGTTTGATAGCTTTATTACACAGTATCTGTGAATACAAGCTCAGAAAGGAGAGTCTTTAGTTGCCCAGTAATGGTTTGTAAATTCTGTGATCACTCAATGTATTTTTTTCTATGCTCGAAAATATCGGACAAAAATTGCTTGGATTTACTTCAAATTAATATTGCAGATGTCTAGAAATATCATAAACATTTTCTGACAGTTTCAAATTATTTGATTAATTGAAACTAACGGTTTTGATAGTTTTAATTTTGATGCTACCGATAATTTCTCCTATCTCTCCTACATATAAAACAATAAATAGCATCAAAATTTATACTATCAAAAATGTTAGTTTTGATTGACCAAATGATTTGAAACTTTCCGAATATATAGTGCAAATTTGAAGCAAACTATAGATATTAAATTACATCTATGAATAAAACCTTCTCAGCGCCTAGACTATTAGCAGAGTTTCTATATTCAATAAAGACCAACATGTCAAAAAGTGTTAGCTCAAACCCTAAAATAAACGAAATCATTTTTGGCTGTTGTTGTGTTTGTAGATAAATAATATTTTAAAATATTAGAGCTAACAAAGTCAAATTATTTAAATTGTTATTTGTGGAAATTACTTCTAAATGTCCATTGTCCTTAATTTTGCTTCTTTAGGCACTCAATAATTTCAATTCATGGTATTGTTCAAATGTTTATTGACTCTGTTAACTCTAATATCTTAAAACATCATTCATTGCTTTGTAAAAGTGATATACTGGCTAAGGGTGACATGTAATCAAATAGCTTTAAAAATGATAGTTATATAAAGAATGTATTGTTGCTATGTCGTATTTGTGTCTCTATTAACAGTTGCCAAGTGGAAAATTGACTAGAAGAAAGTTAACATATGGTAACTAAGGTTTCATGTGGTCAAATACCCCAAAAGCATTGTTATATGGGATGTATTTGTTAAAAATCATTGTTGCTATGCAATATTGGCGTCCTTAGCAACAGTTCCTAAGATAAAAGTATAAGGATTTAAAGTTAATATATGATAACTAAGGTTTCACATTGTCAAATACTTGTATACATATTTGTAAAAATAACTTACTGCTATGCCATATTGATGCCCCTAGCAACAGTTGATAAGTGGAAGATTGATTAGAAAAAGGTTCATATATGTTAACTAATGTTTGGTGTTGTCCTATACCCATAAAGCCTTTGTTAATATGTGATACATTTATTTAAAAAATCCTTGTTGCTATGCAATATTGGTGGCCCTAGCAACAACGCAAAAAAATCTGAAAACGGATTTTTAATCGTCACCCCAAAATTATTCCAGCTACCAAATTTAATTAAATTTGATGTTTTGATTATGATATCTGTGATGTGTTGGAGGAGAAGGAGAAGAAGAATCAAAATAAGAAAAAGCCAGATTTTGAGATGCTGTATCTTCTAAACAACTTGACCGATTATTTCGATAAAATTGGGTAGATGTTATCACCATCTGTGGCTAACCAAATAGTATGAATTTGAAGTACATAAACTACTTCTTTTTTAAATGAGAAGGGTTCAATGATGACAATGGCTTAGATGATAGGTGAAATATTGCACTTTTACGAGTACTAGTATATTCAAGTCTGATGTATGTAGATAAAATTGTTTTACATTTAATGTTTTCAATATGCCTAATTAACCCTAAGCTTTTTTTTAAATACTCAAAAACGAGAGCACCAATGTGAATGCATTTTGGAATCTGAGGTACAGAGCAACCGATAATTTTAAATTAGGCAAATTTGCAATTCAATTTTTACGTTGAATTTATTAAAACTATTTTCTGTACAAATAATAGAGTTTGAATAATTTTATACCCCAACAGTTTTATAACAATATTATTGAAAATTTATTTTACTTTTATCTCATGTATCCTACAGAATACACTACCACTCTGTTTATGAGATGATTTAAGTCATTCGAACGAAAATATAATTCAATTTCTATAAAAAAGCAACCTACTCGAACGAACCCTCTAATTGCAGTTGATTTCATCCAATGTGTTTTTTTTCATTGTTAGCTAACTGGGAATATGTAATTAGTTCTTTTTGTTTTTTTTTACATCAAAAGATAACTTTTCTGTAGGCACAGCTAAAAATAGCCTCCAAACCAGTGCCGTTGTCACCAATTTCTTTCCACTCGGCCTACACGTCATTTAAATTTAACAACAGCAAAAATAGATATTATATTTTATGTTAAAAGCAGAAAACCGGTTTGTACTAGTTAGTTAGCACAGCAAGCTATGCGCGTATTCCCCCCCCCCCCCTACCACCCCAATACTTTGCGATCACTAATGTTGGTTTAGGTTCTAGATATCGGATAAAAGTTCATTTCATTTTATCTCTGGGTGTCTGGTGTGTTATAAGTAGAGAAACATAAAGCTTGGTTTTCATCAATATATTGCATACAATTCGTTTGTTCTTTCGCTCAACTTAAACACAGTTTTTAACGGCTGCCTGTTGACTAAAAATATTAGAACATACCCACTGAAATGATAAAACTCTAGCTAAGGTGACTATGCTAAAGAAGTTGATAATTTTTATTAGATCAGTGTTGGGGAGAATTAGCTTTCTGCTGATTCTGAACTCATTTCTTGACAACATACAATGCATTCTTTTGTATTGTATTGTTGTTATTTATCTATCAGTCATGGCGCATCTAAAAGATTCTCGTATTTAGGCAGACTACTTTTTGATAGACGTACTTTTACAGAGAATCACCGTCATTCATGATGCATGTTTTATTTGGTGCCCTTCCCTCCACAGAAACTTATTTTTGTCAATTGACCTGTTAAGGCAATAGGGGGGGTATTTTAACCCAATTTGTTCGTGGATACAGCAATTTAATCTGCACCAGAAGTTAAAACAATGCTAAAATAGATAACGTTCAGCTTCTACCAGTACTGGGAGCGATGTTGCCTAATTCAAACTCTTTACCAACAATGAATGAACTAGTGTTGTGAACATAATACAGTAATTCTTTGTGGAAACCCAGATCCAGAGTATAGGGTCATGGTATATTTGATTTTTTTAGTCCTAATTGATCATTATTTGAGAGCCCCCAAAGCCAAGTTATTCATCTGACCTTAAAGTTGCAAAAGTGGCTGCTTGAAACCGCCAGTAGGTGCCCATGTTCAAATGTGTAGTGTCAGTTACGGTCCACACGCACTTAAAAACAAGGATGGCTTAGTCACCCATGTCCAAAAAATCCTATTTTCAGAAGTTGAGGGTTATGGAATTTATTTCAATGTGAACTGATTTTGGTATCACTGGAAAGCAAACTTGAGGTCCCATAACTCTCATTTCTAAATTGGAAACTGGTATTTAAACCCCTACGTCCACGAAAAAGTGCAGGCTCGCACCTTAATCAGCTATATTTGAAAGCGTAATTGGTCAAAAACTCGGAAACAATTTAAAAATATTAAAAAAATCAAATTTTGAGTTTTTTTTTACTTTTTAAAGTTTTATTTCACCTGTTTTTATTTTATTTTTTTGCTGTTCCAATGTTTTCAGGTGGGGACTCTGCCCATCAATCAAATGTGACGTATATTGCGGCAGAAATTGAAAATTTGTTTAAAAAAATGAAATCTTGTGACTTTGTTTTTCGACTATGTGCGGCTGGCTCGTAGAGGCTGTTCTCCTACACAAGTTTCATGATTCTTGTTCTCTGATGTCTCCAGCACCCAAGTCAAGATGGTATGATGTTGCCGGTGGGGGCTACACCATGGCACCATTAAACAATCTTGACTTGGATGCTGTGCTGGGAACATCAGAGAACAAGAATCATATTCACATATTGTGTGAATATATTTTTATGAACGCTAGGTTTATATACGAGTAAATGGGAGGGGGGGGGAGTTGAACGTATTGCACAAAATATGAAGCTTGACTTTGCCCTTGTGTGACGCTGGGGACTTGTCGCCATTGACTCCAAACAATATTTTCCATTGTGTTTTGTGTCTGCTATAAATATCACTGAGTTTCAGAAGAATGTGTATACATTAAATCTAAATCAATTATCAAGTTCTTAATTTACCGAACAAGTTCTCGTCACGGCCGCTTTTACACTAATCTATTGATTTATTTTCATATCAAAATTACTTATAATGTCTCTAACCAGACCATAGATATTAAATTATATAGATAATCTATATATACAGTAGTAGCCCAGAGACAATATTGAGGTATCATATGATCAATTAGGACATGACTTAGGATGTACGAATATGGACATCTGCAGTGTTCTACCCGCTGCATGGGCCCACTCGAGCCGCTAGATTAGGAGTCCTATCTCTCAAAAATGGCAGTTTTCACGTTTATCCAATCGGCCTAAAATTCACTGTATTGACTTCTGTTAATGTTACAAGTAAGTAAACAATTTGCGTGCTTGTACATCCATGGGAACTGTGTTTTCGTAAGATAATTAATGTTATTTTTATTAAAAAGTATGATTAATTTCGATACTACTGGCAAGTAACATATAGGGTGATTCGTAATTAATGTCCGTTTTTTTAATTATTTTGAAACTACAAATTTATATTTGTCATATTTATAAATTTTATTACTCTCTGGTTATTTTAAATGTGTCCTTATGTCTCTGGTCAATTGGAATTGGATATTTGAATTTGAATATTTGATTTATTGATTAAGAACTATTGTTATTAAATCATGGAATTTTCTATTGATATGATGTTGTTTTACATTGAAACTGCATGACCTGATGATGCCATTAGTCTTCGACAAGTGAGACGGCTTGTCCAAGAGTTTTCAGAGTGTACCCTGGTCTGATTCAATCGTTCTCCTGGTCAAGGTAGAACAAGAGTGACAATGTTGACCAATGGTGACACTCACTGGTTTATCTTTTTCAATATGTCCAACGAATTCTCAATGATGATTTGCAACTGATATGGATGCGCATCAGATGGGTTCCTCATCTTCGTTCACAGTAATTGTCGCTCTCGTGTAGACTAATGAATCAGTCTCTACAGTCCAGGCTCGTGCCCATGGAGAATATCCAATTGATACATGATAATGCGCGACCACATACAGCTCATTCAACGACTGAATTTTTTGCATCAAAAAATGTCAAACTGATCCGTCAGCCCCATATTCTCCAGACACAAACATGTGTGACAGGTTTATCTTTCCCCGTCTGGAATCTATCCGTAACCGACTGGACTTTACAGACATTCCTAGAAGCTCAGATTCCAACATTTACCAGACCTATGATGGCAAGGCCCTTGAAAAATTGAATAGAGATTTAAACTTGATTGTTGATATCGATCTAAAATTAATGATGTTGTATGCGGAAAACTTTTAGATGATACTTATAATGACAATTGTGTTCTCAACCAATTCAGTAAAAAAATCATAATTTTGACAAAGGTGCATCGGTTATTATCTTCATGGTGTTCTAGAATACAAAAATTTGTTATGAACACCTATACAAAATCTTTTTGAATTTTATGAATACATAGATCTAACTGATTCTGAAAAGGCAGCTTTTCGATTAATTAACATTTATTGATTTTCATCAGCCAATTAGAATTCATCACTATATAATTTTTTATTGTCTCGCGAAACCCATGTATATGGTTTGTCACTTGTGGTCGAATTGAGTATTCATGACAATTAGCATGTTTTGTTTTACTGTACAGATATCAACTAACGGTTGTCTATTTTCATTTCGCGGTCCAAGTCCGTAGCGTCCAATACCACCAGTCGGCTCCATGCCTTCCCCTACTTTGGCATTGAAATCTCCTATCATAATGCAGGTCTCATTGGATTTGACTTGTTCAACAACAGACTGTATTTCTCATAGAAAGCAATGGAGGTGTCTTCATGAGTGTTTAGTAGGAGCATAAACCGGGATTAAGGTAATTGGGAAAGTTTTGGTATTGAATTTGGCATAAAGAATGTTGGTTGAAACTAATGATACTTTTCTTTGTCTTTCCTCTTACAATCAGGGCAACTCCACTTTGGCCAGTCTTTTTTTCAGTTCCGCTAAATATGAGTGTTGCCAAGACAGTCGAATTGTCCTTTCCATCTAGTTTCCGAGATACCAACTATGTCAAGACTAAGGTGCTTTAGTTCTTTGATCCAAGCATGAAGTTTGCTTGTTTCCTTCATTGTACGAACATTCCAGGTTTTAATTTTACAGATTTTTCTTCTTATTTCGCAGTAGCTTGCTGACGGTTGGATCCTGGGTTTTTCAACCTGACGAGGGTATCTAGTTGAGTCTGAATGGCCCCATTAACGTCGTTGTGTTTGTTTCGATTGCGGTTTATTTTAATTTGGGTATTTTAGCAGGAAATGCTGTAGTGGTTTGCAATTGCCTTCTATCGAGTGTTTTTATTGAGAAACCATCTCCAGCTACCTGGCTGTTGGCTCACAGTGGAGCTCATCCGCCCTTAAAACAGGTCTTGCTTTTAATTTTTTGGGGTTGCTAGCCATCCTCCTCACCAGAGATCTGATGGGGACCCGGTTTAGTTGTCGATTACCCGACCCGCAGCGGGTAGTACAGGGTTACTTGATATAGAATCATTAATGTGAAAGTTTCTGTTTTTATGACATTTTGTTCATGTAATTTTGCAGAACACATTATGAATTTTATATTTAGAAATAACTGTTTGGAATATCCGTTTTAAAATCATAGACTTTTCAGACACCCTGTAGAGATGGTTAGATCTAGAGAACTGTAATTATGGGTTAGTGTGGGACTAAAAAATTTAGTATTAGCATCTATTCTTGTTTTCTCACTTCTATTTGGTTTTAATTATACCTAGTAAATTGTCTTCTATATATATTATAAATTGGTAAATCACTTTGTAGAACATGCACATTTTAAGAACTCACTTGTCAGTGCTGGATACATGCTATTATAATCAACTTATTTACTTATGTTGAGTTATCCCTAAACGGTCCAACAGTTAGGTACAATATCTATGTGTAGACGAAAATGCAGTTTTTTAGGCATAACTTTTTTACATTTTAAAATTTTCTCAATTTGATTACGTTTTTCAATTGATTCATTTAAAAATGGCAAGTGGGACCTCTTCTATATTTACTACCTCAATAGATGGGAATATTAGGTACATAATTTGGGTTATATCCATAGAACTCTCTGTTACATTCTTCACTATTCATTTGAAAAATAACAATAATTTATCTGTCAAAAATAGCAAAAAAATACGTTATATATGATATTAAATTTTATATGGTAGCTCCTAAATTTCTATCAATAGTTTGTATTGAGACATTTCATTTATTCATATGAAATTTTGAAAAAGCTAACCAATTTCACATTTAGAATGTATATAATTTGTTTACTATTGTCTCTGTACATATAAATAATTTATTCAAAATATTTTATGTAAAATATGCTTATTCGTCAATAGTTAAATATTTGAAAACATACATTATTTAACGAAATAGGTTAGTTTTTTTTTAAAAATTCATATGACTAAATGAATTGTTTAATACAAACTACTGATTGAAATTTAGGAGTTAGCATATAAAATTTGATATCATATATTTTGTGGCTAGAGCTATTTGGCAGATAAATTTTATATATTTTTGTGATGTTATAGTTAACTCTCAGATTAATGAATTACCTAACTAGGGTTAGGATGAGGGCCGTTTGATATTGCTTTTTAGGTTAATAGAAATAATGTTGAGAAAAGACTAAAGCTGAAAAATTTATTTTATTTTTTAATTTTGCAAATTTTCGTATAACACTTTGTCAAGCAAACAAAAAACAATTACAGAGTAAGAAGTCTATATATGAAAAGAAACAGGTAGAATAGTACCTACTCTCAAAACTGGCCAATGCGAGTGGATTAGCCTAAAGCTGAAAAGTAAAAAAAGAAAATATGCACAAGAAAACCTAATTAATCAACTCCATGCTTAATTAGGTTTTCTTGTGCATATTTTCTTTTTTTCTTTTTCAGCTTTAGGCTAATCCACTCTCATTGGCCAGTTTTGAGAGTAGGTACTATTCTACCTGTTTCTTTTCATATATAGACTTCT